>JAKWBO010000325.1:0-57877 GCA_034336685.1 Luscinia luscinia
GGCTCCTCCCGAGCTTATCAGAACAGCCTGCTCCAGGAATTCTGCTGGACAACGAGCTCCTCCTGCCACAAACAGCCTTGGGAACTCATTTTGCTGGCCTGAAGGACAAGCCAAGTGGAACATTTTCCCTGTGGAACCCTCAGAGAGTTCTGAGGCCAAAGTCCTCCCTCGTGTGAGCTGCGCACGCCCCGGGAGCTGTGGAGCTCTCCTCCCCTCAGCAGCTCCCTTCCTTAGGGCTCCTTCAGCCCTGGAGCAGAGCAGAGGCACCAGCCCTTCCCTGGGCCCTTCCCTGGGCCCTTCCCTGGGCTCCAGGGGCGTTTCCACAGGTGTGAACCTGTCCCTGCACCTGTCCCTGCACCTGTGCCCCCCTGTGCCCCTGCAGCTGCCTGCTCCCAGCTCCTCAGCCTGTGTGGGGAGTGTGGCTGCTGCAAGTGCTCTGGGAATGTTCCTGTTGGATCTTCAGCAGTAAAATTTTAGGTTTAGATTGATTGATTTAGATTTTTTTCTCTGTATGGTTTTGAGTGAGCAGCAGAGCAAGCTTTGACAATGAACCTCATCGTGCTTTTCCTCTTTTGTTTGTTTTTGCTGAAGCCTTTGCTGCTGCCACCTTAAAACCTTTAAAAGCTGCTCTTGAAAAAACACAGGAGAGACCTGGGAGCAGCAAAGGAAGAGCAGGGAATGTCTCTTGAGGGAGAACAGGGAGACAGAAATACTGGCCAGGGCTGGTGGCTGCCAGGAGCTGCCAGGATGGAGAGGGCATCAAGGAATTATGGAATTGTTTGGGTTGGATGGAAAATCCCCTGAGCCCATCGGGTCCAGCATTGCTCGTGGCACTGCCAAGACCATGTCCCCAAGTGCCACACACACATCTGTTAAATCCCCCCCAGGGATGGCACTGCAGCCCTTTCCAGGAAGGAATTTTCCCAAATATCCAAACTAAACCTGCCCTGAGGCCGTTTCCTCGTCCCCTGTTGTTGGAGTCAGTGAGTCAGGGAATTCTCTGAATCCTTCAGGGAGAAATCAGAGTGCAGGGATTGAATCAAAGCCTTTAAATAAATTGAAGGACATTAACCCACTCACACACAAAGCAGATGTTTGAGTAGAAGTCAGTCAGTCAGTTTTAGGGTGAGCTCTGATGCTTTCAGTGAGTGACAGGTTTCAAATGCCAGAGGAGCAGAGTGAGTTCCAGTGAAGGTGAAACACACTGATATCTGCAGTGGGGGCTCCAGGCCACAGTTACAGACAGGACTGAGACACAGCAGAGCTGCAGTGAGAATATTGCTGACATTCCTCAGATAGAACAGACAGACTGTGTGAGTAGCTCTATAGGTAACCTGGTGTGCTCAGAAACTGGGATTGTAACAGGTTAAGGAGTGCTGGTCTGAGTTTGTGTCTGAGCTTGTTGGAAATCCTGTATAAGAGTTTGTACTGGCAGAGTTGGTGCTTTCAGCCATTGTGGCTTCCAGCCATTCACCTATTGCTATTTCATTTGCCATTGCTTTTTGCTACTGCTTGTCTGTGCACCCTTGAGACCGATAAATAAATGTGTTTTGCAATAAATAACCTTTTAACTATTAGCTGCTTTGCCCATTTAACATACCCCAACACAGTAAGAGCCCAAAGAGTAAAAGGCTGAGAGCTGCAGAGTTTAGTGGCACAGAGCACCAAAGGTCCAAAACCCCAGAGCTGTCACTGCTCTCTCACCTGTGTCCTGCTCACCTGTGGGGACAGCAGCACACCCTGGAGCCGTGGGAGATGAACAAGACAGTTTATTAACAGCAGGACCAGGATGGGGAGGGGATGGGGTCTGGGGTGCCTCTGTGGCTCGGGGGACCGGCAGGTGGCTGGAGTGGCTCGGGGGTCAGGGGCGCCTCCACACCAGGACAGTGGCTCAGAGCAGGAGGTGCCACGGGCTCGGGGACACCGGGGACACACAGGGACAGTGGTGGGGCTGCAGTGCTGCTGGCACTGCCCCTGCTGCTGGGGGGGACAGGACAGGACAGGACACGGGGCCAAAGTGCTTCCAGTCCGCGTTCAACGCAGGGGCGGGGCTCGAGAGCGGGCGGGCCGGGCGGGGGACCGCGGGAACGGCGACAACACCGGCTACGGGGGTCCCGGGGTGGGGGTCCCGGGGTGGGGGATCCCCAGGGGATGGGGGTCCCGGGGGATGGGGGTCCCAGGGGATGGGGGATCCTGGGGATGGGGGTCCCGGGGATGGGGATTCCAGGGAGGGGGTCCCGGGGATGGGGGTCCCGGGGATGGGGGTCCCCGGGGATGGGGGATCCCGGGGATGGGGATCCTAACTGAGATGGAGGGTCCCAGGGGATGGGGGATCCTGGGATGGGGGTCCCGGGATGGGGGTCCTGGGGATGGGGGTCCCAGGGATGGGGATCCCTAACTGAGATGGGGGGATCCCAACTGGGATGGGGGTCCTCTAACTGAGATGGGGGATCCTCACAGGGCTGGGGATCCCTAACTGGAATGGGGAGTCCCTAACTGGGATGGGGGGATCCTAACTGGAATGTTGGGAGGATCCTAACTGGGCTGGGGGGATCCCTAACTGGGATGGGGGATCTTAACTGGGCTGGGAGGATCCCCGAACTGGGTGGGAATCCCTAACTGAAATGGGGGATCTGAACTGAGCTGGGAGGATCCCCTAACTGGGATGGGGGGATCTGAACTGGGCTGGGGGATCTGAACTGGGCTGGGGGATCTGAACTGGGCTGGGGGGATCCTGAACTGGGCTGGGGGAAACTGAACTGGCTGGGGGATCTAAACTGGTTGGGGGAATCTGAACTGGGGCTGGGGGATCTGAACTGGGCGGGGGATCCCTAACTGGGCTGGGGGATCTGAACTGGTTGGGGGATCTGAACTGGCAGGGGATCCCTAACTGGGCTGGGGATCTGAACTGGCTGGGGGATCTGAGCTGGGCTGGGGGATCCTAACTGGGCTGGGGGATCTGAACTGGCTGGAGGGATCTGAACTGGGCTGGGGGGTCCCTAACTGGGCTGGGGATCTGAACTGGACTGGGGGATCTGAACTGGGCTGGGGGATCTGAGCTGGCTGGGGATCTGAACTGGGTTGGAGGGATCTGAACTGGCTGGAGGGATCTGAACTGGGCTGGGGGATCTAAACTGGCTGGGGGTCCCTAACTGGGCTGGGGGATCTGAACTGGGCTGGGAGATCTGAACTGGTTGGAGGGATCTGAACTGGGCTGGGGGTATATCTGAACTGGGCTGGGGTATCTAAACTGGGCTGGGGATCTGAACTGGGCTGGGGGATCCTGAGCTGGGCTGGGGGGTATCTGAACTGGGCTGGGGATCTGAACTGGGCTGGGGGATCTGAACTGGGCTGGGGGTCCTGAACTGGGCTGGGGTATCTGAGCTGGCAGGGGGCCCCGGGCAGGTCACTCCTTGGCCCTGCCGATGATGGCCAGGATGTAGAGGAAGATGTTGATGATGTCGGTGTAGAGGTTGAGCGCGGCGAAGATGTACTCCTCAGGGCTCAGGGCCAGCTGCTTGTTCCCAGGATCAGCTGCGTGTCCACTGCCAGGAACTGCGGGGGGACAGAGAGCAGCTGCAGGTCACACACCCCCACCCCAGACCAGCCAGGCACCCCCAGAACTGCAGGATGGGGGCAGAGAGCAGCTGCAGGTCACACACCCCACCCCAGACCAGCCAGGCACCCCCAGAACTGCAAAATGGGGGGACAGAGAGCAGCTGCAGGTCACACACCCCCACCCCCCAGACCAGCCAGGAACCCCCAGAACTGAGAGGATATGGGGGGCAGAGAGCAGCTGTAGGTTCCAATCCCCCACCCCAAACCAGCCAGGAACCCCCAGAACTGAGGGATGGGGGGCAGAGAGCAGTTGCAGGTCACACACCCCCACCCCAAACCAGCCAGGAGCCCCAGAACTGAGGGATGGGGCAGGAGGGGGCAGAGAGCAGCTGCAGGTCACACACCCCACCCCAGACCAGCCAGGCACCCCCAGAACTGCAAATGGGGGCAGAGAGCAGCTGCAGGTCACACACCCCACCCCAGACCAGCCAGGCACCCCAGAACTGAGGGATGGGGGCAAAGAGCAGCTGCAGGTCACACACCCCACCCCAGACCAGCCAGGCACCCCCAGAACTGAGGGATGGGGTGGTGAGGATTTTGGGGAGAGGAAAAGGGGCAGAGGCGAGCTGGGGATTTGGGGAGAGGACGGGGCAGAGAGGGACGTGGTGATTTAGAAGAACAGAGGGCAGAGAGGGAGCTGGGGAGTCTGGAGAGAGGGACAGGACAGAGGGGGACCAGGGATTTTGGGAGAGGGACAGGGGACAGAGGGGGACCTGAGGATTTGGGGACAGGAGCAGGGGACAGAGGGAGACATGGGGACAGAGCAGGGGACAGAGGGGGACCTGAGATTTTGGGGACAGGAGCAGGGGACAGAAGGAGAGCTAGGGATTTTGGGGACAGGAGCAGGGGACAGAAGGGGAGCTGGGGATTTTGGGACAGCAGCAGGGGACAGAGGGGAGCTGGGGATTTGGGGACAGGAGCAGGGAGCAGAGGGGACCTGGAGATCTTGGGGAGAGGAGCAGGGGCAGAGGGGGATTTGGGGACAGCAGCAGGGGCAGAAGGGAGCTGGGGACAGGAGCAGGGGGCAGAGGGGAAACATGAGGACGGCAATAGGGGGCACAGGGAGCTGGGGATTTGGAGACAGCAGCAGGGACAGAAGGGGACACGGGGACAGCAGCAGGGGCAGGGGAGCTGGGACACAAGGACAGCAGCAGGGACAGAAGGGGACACGGGGACAGCAGCAGGGGGCAGGGGGACATGGGGATTTTGGGGACAGCAGCAGGGACAGAAGGGGACACGGGGACAGCAGCAGGGACAGAGGGATTGGGGACACGGGCACAGCAGCAGGGGCAGAGGCAGAGGGGACACGGGATCTGGGCACAGCAGCAGGGGGCAGAGGGGACACGGGGACAGCAGCAGGGGCAGAGGGACACAGGGACACGGGCAGAGCAGCAGGGGCAGAGGGATTAGGGCAGAAGGCACAGCAGCAGGGCAGAAGCAGAGGGATTTGGGGACACAGGGACAGCAGCAGGGGCAGAGGGACACAGGGATCTGGGCACAGCAGCAGGGGCACAGGGATTTGGGGACACGGGCACAGCAGCAGGGGCAGGGGCAGAGGGATTGGGGGACACGGGGATCTGGGGCACAGCAGCAGGGGCAGGGGATTTGGGGACACGGGCACAGCAGCAGGGGCAGAGGCAGAGGGATTTGGGGACACGGGATCTGGGCACAGGGATTGGGGACACGAGGATCTGGGGCACAGGGATTTGGGGGACACGGGGATCTGGGCACAGCAGCAGGGGCAGGGGCACTGGGGCAGGGCAGGGCAGCAGGGGCAGGGGGATTTGGGGACACGGGCACAGCAGCAGGGGCAGAGGCAGAGGGATTGGGGACACGGGGATCTGGGCACAGGGATTGGGGACACGGGGATCTGGGCACAGGGATTTGGGGACACGGGCACAGCAGCAGGGGCAGGGGCACTGGGGCAGGGCAGGCAGCAGGGGCAGGGGCACTGGGGCAGGGCAGGGCAGCAGGGCAGAGGGGACACGGCACAGCAGCAGGGGCAGGGGGTTGGGGACACGGGCACAGCAGCAGTGGCGGGAACACTGGAGGGCACAGCAGCAGGGGCAGAGGCAGAGGGACACAGGACAGCAGCAGGGGCAGGGGCACTGGGGCAGGGACAGGGCACAGTATGCAGGGGCAGAGGGGACACGGGACACAGGGCACAGCAGCAGTGGCGGGAGCACTGGGGCAGGGCACAGCAGGCAGAGGCAGAGGGACTTGGGGCACGGGGATCTGGGCACAGGGGATTTGGGGACACGATCTGGGCACAGCAGCAGGGGCAGGGGCACTGGGGCAGGGCAGGGCAGCAGGGGCAGGGGCACTGGGGCAGGGCAGGGCAGCAGGGGCAGGGGGATTTGGGGACACGGGACACGAGCACAGCAGCAGGGGCACAGGGAGATTTGGGGACATGGGGGACACAGGGACAGCAGCAGGGGCAGAGGCAGAGGGGACATGGGGACACAGGGACAGCAGCAGGGCAGGAGCACTGGGGCAGGGCAGGGCAGCAGGGGCAGGGGCAGGAGGATTGGGGCAGGGCACAGCAGCAGGGGCAGAGGGGACACGGGGATCTGGGCACAGGGGATTCAGGGACACAGGGACAGCAGCAGGAGCACTGGGGCAGGGCTGCGGGCAGCCCCACCCCACGCAGGTGAAGAGCAGCGCCCCAGCGAGGCGTAGACGATCTCCATGATGCGGTTGCGGATGAAGATGCAGAGCACGGCGAACAGCATCAGCACCACCAGGCAGATCACCAGCACGCCCCGGCACGAGGTGAAGTCGTACTTCGGTCTGGGGAGGGCCGGGTCAGAGCCCCAGCGGCAGCAGGGGCTCAGGGGAGGGGCCACAGAGCCACAGGCAGTTGGGGGCCACACACTTGCCTGGGGCCCACAGGGCCGAGGGGAGATCACAGAGCCCCCAGCAGCCAGCAGGGGATGGTACCCCAGTTTGAGCTGCTCAGGAACTGTACCCCAGTTTGGAGCCACCCAGGAACTGTACCCCAGTTTGAGCTCCTCAGGAACCCAGCAGGGAACTGCACCCTAGTTTGGAGCTACCCAGGAACTGTACCCCCAGTTTGGAGCTACCCAGGGAACTGTACCCCAGCTTGGAGCTACCCAGGAACCAGCAGGGAACTGTACCCCAGTTTGGAGCTCCTCAGGAACTGTACCCCAGTTTGGAGCTACCCAGGAACCAGCAGGGGACTGTACCCCCAGTTTGGAGCTGCTCAGGAACTGTACCCCAGTTTGGAGCTACCCAGGAGCCAGCAGGGGACTGTACCCCAGTTTTGAGCTCCTCAGGAACCAGCAGGAGACTGTACCCCAGTTTGAGCTCCTCAGGAACTGTATCCCCAGTTTGGAGCTACCCAGGAACCCAGCAGGAACTGTACCCCAGTTTGGAGCTCCCAGGGACTGTACCCCAGTCTGGAGCCCCCAGGCAGGAGCAGGGGATTGTACCCCAGTTTGGAGCTCCTCAGGAACCAGCAGGGAACTGTACCCCCAGTTTGAGCTACCCAGGAGCCAGCAGGGACTGTACCCCAGTTTGGAGCTCCTCAGGAACCAGCAGGGGACTGTACTCCCAGTTTGGAGCTCCTCAGGAACCCAGCAGGGAAACTGTACCCCAGTTTGGAGCTCTTCAGGAACCAGCAGGGGACTGTACCCCAGTTTGGAGCTCTTCAGGAACCAGCAGGGGACTGTACCCCAGTTTGGAGCTGCTCAGGGAACTATACCCCCAGTTTGGAGCTCTTCTAGAAACCAGCAGGGAACTGTACCCCAGTTTGGAGCTCCTCAGGAACCCAGCAGGGAACTGTACCCCAGTTTGGAGCCCCCAGGAACTGTACCCCAGTTTGGAGCCCCCAGGAACCCAGCAGGGATTGCACCCCCAGTTTGGAGCCCCCAGGCAGGAGCAGGGGATTGTAGCCCCAGTTTGGAGCCCCCAGAGGACTGTACCCCCAGTCTGGAGCCCCCAGGAACTGCACCCGGTTTGAATCCCCCAGGGACTGCAGCCCGGTTTGAAGCCCCCAGGGATTGCAGCCCCGGTTTGAAGCCCCCAGAGGACTGCACCCCGGTTTGAAGCCCCCAGGAACTGCACTCGGTTTGAAGCTCCCAGGGACTGCACCCCGGTTTGAAGCCCCCAGAGGACTGCAGCCCTGGTTTGAAGTCCCCAGGGGACTGCAGCCCGGTTTGAAGCCCCCCCAAAGGACTGTACCCCAGTCTGGAGCCCCCAGGGATTGCAGCCCCGGTTTGAAGCCCCCAGAGGATTGCACCCCGGTTTGAAGCCCCCAGGGACTGCACCCCGGTTTGAAGCTCCCCCAGAGGATTGCACCCCGGTTTGAAGCCCCCAGGGACTGCAGCCCGGTTTGAGCCCCCCAGGGACTGCAGGCCCGGTTTGAGGCTCCCCCAGGGGACTGCAGCCCCGGTTTGAAGCCCCCCAAAGGACTGTACCCCAGTCTGGAGCCCCCAGGGACTGCAGCCCCGGTTTGAAGCCCCCAGAGGATTGCACCCTGGTTTTCAGCCCCAGGGGCCGCAGCAGTGCAGGGCTGACCTGCAGGAGAAGATGACCACGGTGAAGCAGACGACGAGCGGTGATGCCCACGGCCATGATGACGGCCTCGGTGTCATAGAAGCTGGCGATCATCCCCACCATGTACGACAGGCTGACGGTCAGGATGGACTGGGGAGAGGACCGTCAGCCTGGCAGCCGGCTGGCACCCCAACAGCCTGTGCCCCTGGGCCAGCACCCCAAACCCTCTGTGTGCACCCCCAAACCCTCTGTGTGCACCCCAAACCCTCTGTGTGCACCCCCTAAACCCTCTGTGTGCACCCCCAAACAGGCCCTGTGCCCCTGGTTCAGCACCCCAAAACAGGCCCTGTGCTCCTGGGTCAGCACCCCAAAACCCTCTGTGTGCACCCCAAACAGGCCCTGTGCCCCTGGTTCAGCACCCCAAAACCTGCCCTGACACTCCCACCAGCTCAGCACCCCAAAGAGGCCCTGTGCCCCTTGGCTTGGCACCGCCAAACCCTCTGTGTGTCCCTGGCCTCGGCACCCCCAAACCTGCCCCATCACTCCAACTCAGCTCAGCACCCCAAACCTGCCCCACACCTCATCCTAGCACCCCAAATCCTCTGTGTGCCCCGGGGTCAGCACCCCCAAACCTGCCCTGACACCCCCACCCAGCTCCAGCACCCCCAAACCTGCCCTGACACCTCTGTGGTACAGCACCCTGAATCTGCCCCATCATCCTGGCACCCTCCAAATCCTCTGTGTGCCCCTGGCTCAGCACCCCAAACCTGCCCCATCACCCCTACCCAGCTCAGCACCCCCAAACCTGCCCCCACACCTCATCCTAGCACCCCCAAACCTGTCCCATCACCCCCACCAGCTCAGCACCCCAAACCTGCCCTGACACCTCTGTGATGCAGCACCCTGAATCTGCTCCCCATCATCCTGGCACCCCAAATCCTCTGTGTGCCCCTGGCTCAGCACCCCCAAACGCGACCCCACACCTCATCCTGGCACCCCTAAACCTGGCCCATCACCCTCACCAGCTCAGCACCCCAAACCTGCCCCCCCACACCTCATCCTGGCACCCCCAAACCTGTCCCATTACTCCCCCAGCCCAGCACCCCCAAACCCTCTGTGTGCCCCTGGCTCAGCACCCCAAACCTGCCCCATTACCCCCACCCAGCCTCAGGAACCCCAAACCTGCCCCCACACCTCTGTGATGCAGCACCCCAAATCTGCCCCTCATCCTGGCACCCCCAAACCTGCCCCATCACCCCTACCCAGCTCAGCACCCCCAACCCTCTGTGTGCCCCTGGCTCAGCACCCCAAACCCACCCCACCGTGACCCCCCAGACCCACCACGCCCCCCAGCCCCAGCACCATGACACCCACCGTGGCACCCCCAGACCCACCACGCGCCCAGCCCAGCACCATGACACCCACCGTGACCCCCAGACCCTCCAGGCCCCCAGCCCAGCACCATGACACCCACCGTGACCCCCAGACTCCACCACGTGCCCCAGCCCAGCACCATGACACCCACCGTGACCCCCAGACCCACCACGCGCCCCAGCCCAGCACCATGACACCCACCGTGACCTCCCCAGACCCTCCACGTGCCCCCAGCCCAGCACCATGACACCCACCGTGACTCCCCAGACCCTCCCCGCCGCCCCAGCCCAGCACCATGACACCCACCGTGGCACCCCCAGACCCACCACGCGCCCAGCCCAGCACCATGACACCCACCGTGACTCCCCAGACCCACCACGTGCCCCAGCCCAGCACCATGACACCCACCGTGACCCCCAGACCCACCACGCCCCAGCCCAGCACCATGACACCCACCGTGACTCCCCAGACCCACCACGTGCCCCCAGCCCAGCACCATGACACCCACCGTGGCACCCCAGACCCTCCAGGCGCCCCAGCCCCTCCCCCGCCTCGCCTGCAGCTCCCGCCGCTGGCTCCTCACCAGGGAGACGAGGTTCCAGGGGTGCTTATGGGCGGAAGTCCCCGCAGCAGCTGAGCACGATGAGGGGAGATGAAGAAGACGGCGTAGGGACACGTAGTACGCCCAGACATTGCGCTGCACGAAGCCCCGCACGCTCCTGACGAAGGTGAAGACGGTCACGAAGGCGAAGGTGACGGTCAGCTGCAGCTGCCAGCACCAGGAACACCTGCGGGCGGCCGGAGGTCAGAGACTCGCAGCCCGCCCGCCCGCGCCCCGCCGCCACCTTGTGGATGAAGGCCTGGGCGCACGCTCTTGTCGCTCTCCAGTGCCGACGTGGAAGTCCTGTTGTCGTAGTACGAGGGGCCCGTCCTCGTAGGTAGGTGCTGTGCAGGGGCAATGCTGAGCAGCGGGAGTCGCAGGAGGCGGCGGGAGCGGAGCTCTGCGCCCCAGAGGGCAGGTGTCACAGCTCAGGGCAGCTCCGGGCAGTGTCGCCCTCCAGCCCTGGTGGGCACGGGTCCCTGCTGCCCCGGGATGTGTGGGGCAGGGCAGCACCACGGGGTCCCTGCTGCCCCGGGATGTGCGGGGTAGGGGCAGCTCCACGGGGTCCCTGCTGCCCCGGGATGTGCGGGCAGGGGGCAGCACCCACGGGGGTCCCTGCTGCCCCGGGATGTGCGGGGCAGGGGCAGCACCCACGGGGTCCCCACTGACTGAAACAGAGACACAGCTGCCAAAGCGGGACGCCCCTCCCTCCCTCCAGGGAGCCCCCAAGCTGCCCTCAGTGCCCAAAACCCCAGACTCAGACAGGAGCCTGGGAGGGGTCACACACCCACTGGGGGCCCATCTGGGAGCTAGGGGGTCCCACACCCATTTAGAGCCCATGAGGGGTCCCACACCCATGTGGAGCCCAGGACAGGTCCCACACCTCATGTAGCAGCCCATGAGGGGGTCCCACACCCCATGTGCAGCCAGACGGGGTCCCACACCCCATTTAGAGCCCAGGACAGGGTCCCACACCCCATTTAGAGCCCAGGACAGGGTCCCACACCTCATGTGGAGCTCATGAGGGGTCCCACACCCCATTTACAGCCCAGGACAGGGTCCCCATCCCATGTGCAGCCCAGGACGGGGTCCCACACCCCATTTAGAGCCCAGGACAGGGTCCCACACCCTATGTCAGCCAGGACGGGGTCCCACACCCATTTGCAGCCCCACCGCAGTACTCTCCACCCCGCCCCGGCAGTGCTCACAGTCCTGGTCGCCGGGGACCATGGGCTGGGGCTGGGCGTGAGGGGGCTGCCTAGTAGAGGCCCTGCGAGGTAGGGCCCGGGCGGGAGTAGGCCCGGGGTAGGGCCAGTGGGGCGTGCGGGGTGAGGGGCGGAATATGGCGCGGGCCCTGCGTGAAGCCGGGCTGGGGTAGGCGTGGGGCGAACTGCGGCTGGGGTAGGGAGCCACAGGTAGGGGCTGGGGTAAGCGGGGGCCTGCGGGGTTGCTGCCTCCGAGCCGTCGCTGGTCACCAGGAAGCTCTTTCTCAGTGCGACATGGCGTCCCGCGGCCGTCGGCCGCCATGCGGGCTGCGGGGACAGCGGTCAGGGACGGGCAGCCCCTCAGCAGCGCTGCCACCCCCCAGGGACAGCGCCACCCTCAGGGGACAGTGTCACACCCTGCAGTGACAGTGCCACTCCCAGGGCAGTGCCAGCCCCAGGGACAGTGTCACCTCTGCAGTGACAGTGCCACCTCCAGGGTGCAGTGCCAGCCCCAGGGACAAGCGTCACCCCGGGACAGCGCCACCCCAGGGACAGTGCCACCCCCAGGGCAGTGCCACCCTCAGGGACAGCGCCACCCCCAGGGACAGTGCCAGCCCCAGGGACAGTGTCACCCTGCAGTGACAGTGCCACCCCAGGGGACAGTGCCACTCTGCAGTGACAGTGCCACCTCAGGGACAAGCGCCACCCCAGGGACAGTGTCACCCTGCAGTGACAGCGTCACCCCCAGGGACAAGCGTCACCCCCAGTGACAGTGTCATCCCCAGGGACAGCGTCACCTCCAGGGACACCGCCACCCCCAGGACAGTGTCACTCTGCAGTGACAGTGCCACCCCAGGGACAGCGCCACTCCCAGGGACAGGTGTCACCCCCAGGGCAGTGCCACCCTCAATGACAGCGCCACCCCAGGGACTGTGTCACCCTGCAGTGACAGTGTCACCCCAGTGACAGTGCCACCCTCCTGGTTGTCACCCGCAGTGAGCAGCCGTTAGACATCAGCCCCCATTGCCATCAGTCCTCATGGCCATCACATGTCATGGCCACCAGCCCAATGGCCACCACTTCCCCCATGGCCACCAGCCCTCATGGCCATCACCCCTCAGAGCCATCATCCTCATGACCATCATGCATGTCATGGCCTATCACCCCCTATGGCCATCAGTCCTCGTGGCCATCAGTCCTCTTAGCCATCACCCTCTCATGGCCATCAGCCCTCATGACCATGACCCCTCATGGCCATAACACCCTCATATCCATAACATCCTCATGGCTCATCACCCTCATGGCCATAACACCCTCAGGGCCATCAGCCCTCAAGGCCATCACTCCTTCATGACCATCAGCCCTCATGGCCATAACACCCTCATGGCCATCACCCCTGATGGCCATCACTCCGTCATGGCCATCACTCCTTCATGGCCATCACCCCTGCGGCTCCCGGCCGGCTCAGCACCCTGGGATGAGGGGTCCCCACTCGGGAACACCCCGGAATTTGGGGGTCCCCACTCGGGAACACCCGGAATTTGGGGTCCTGTCCCGCTCCCCCCGCCCAAGATGGCGGCGAGGCCGTTGCCATGGCAACACCCTCAGGGCAGGGGCGATGCGCGGGCCCGGGCCGCGCGTTGGGAGGCTGCGGGCCGGTGTGAGGGCCCGGTTCCTGCCGCGATCACCGGGCTGCAGAGCCCGGTTCCTGCCGCGATTTACCGAGGGAGCTCCGCCGCTGCTCCTCACCGCCCCGCCGGGCCGTCACCGCGAGCGGCGGCGTCCCGCCAGGCCCGGCGCCAGGCCCGGCGCCGGGCCCGGCCTCGGCTCCAGCGGGCCGCCCCCGCTCCTTCCCGGAGCGCGGTTACAAAACCGGAGCGGCGGCTGCGCCCTCGCCAGAGCGGGGATGGCCGTACCGGCACTGGCACCGGCGCGGTACCGGCGCTGCTCCGGTGCCGCAGCGGCCCCGGCCCGGCCAACGGGCAGCGCCGGCCGGTGGCGCAACCACAGCGGCTGCGTGACGGCCCCGCGCTCCAGGCAGCACCGGACGGGACAGGACGGGACGGGCGGGGGACGCGGCCCTGCGGCATTTCGGGGGCAGAGCGGGTATGGCGGGCACCCCGAGCGGGGTGCGGGGGCTCGGGGAACCGCAGCGCGGGGTGCGGGGGGATCGGTGGTGCAGGGGGCCCGCATGACGGAGTGCGGGGAACCGCAAAACCGGGTGCGGGATATGGGGGCCCGATAACGGGGTGCGGGGAACCGCAAAACCGGGTGCGAGGATATGGGGGCCCGCATAACGGGGTGCGGGAACCGCAAAACCGGGTGCGGGGATATGGGGGCCCGCATAACGGGGTGCGGGGAACCGCAAAACCGGGTGCGAGGATATGGGGGCCCGCATAACCGTGTGCGGGGAACCCGCAAAACAGGTTCGGGGATGTGGAGGGCCCGCATCACGGGGTGCGGGGGCTTTGGGGAACCCGCATCACGGGGATATGAGGGGCCCGAATCACGGGTTTGGGGCCCCGCATCACGGGGATATGGGGGCCCGAATCACGGGGTGCGGGCGGGATTTTGGGGTGCCAGGGTGCCCGCAGCACAGCGCGCGGGCGGGATTTGGGGCGCGGGGCCGCAGCCGTACGCGCGGCGCTGCGGGCGGGCCTGCGGGGGTGCAGGTGTTGTGCCCGCATCACGGGGCTGCGGGGGCGCCGCCGCCCCCGGCTCTCTCCGAGCCCCGTAAGCCGCTTTGCCCTGACGCTCGGTAAAGCCCCGAGCCGCGGCCTATTTACGGCAGCAGCGATCCTAATCCCCGGGCGCTGCCGCGGCAGGGGGCCGCGGCCCGGAGACCCCCACCGTGCCCGCGGGGTCCCGCTCGGCCCCGCCGCCCCCGCAGCGCTGTCCCCTCTCCCGCGCCGAGCCCCGCGCGCTGCGGAATGCGGCAGCGGCAGCGGCGCAGCGAACCGCGCTCGGCGGCGGCTCCGGGCCCCCTGCAGCCCCCGCTCGCCGCTCGCAGCCCCCAGCCGAGCCCCGGGCCTGCCGAGCCCCCGAACCCCGGGCCCCGCTCACCGGGCGGGCCGAGCTGCGCGGGGTCCGCTGGCTGCGCGCCGGTGGGCGGGCCTGCGGGGGCGGCCTGCGGGGCGGGCCTGCGGGAGCGGGGCTTGGGGCGGGGCCGTGCCGCAGAGCGCCCCTGGTGGCGGCAGCGCGCACGCGGTCACGCGTGGGGACGGGCACGCGCTCCGGGAACGCGCAAAGGCGGCTACGCGTCCCCTGAAGTGTCACCTTTGGGGTGCCCGTGGCATTCTCGTGTCCCCTGTCACACGTGGGGTCAGTTCCGTGTTCCCCTGTCACATCTGGGGTCAGTTCCGTGTCCCCTGGTCACTCGTGGGGACGGTCACGCACTCTGGACAGCCACTTGTCCCCCTGTCACCCGTGGGGGCTGACCCCATGTCATCCTCAGGGATGATCCGTGTCACCTGTGGGGCTTTGTCCGTGTTCCCCTGTCACACGTGGGGTCAGTTCCGTGTCCCCTTGTCACGCTGAGGGGCGGTCACGCCCCAGTAACGCGCAGGGACAGCCAGGTGTCCCCTGTGTGTCAACCCCGGTGCCCGTGGCATTCTCGTGTGCCCTTGTCACCCGTGGGGCTTTTTTTCCTCTCGTCACATCTGGGCTCAGTTCTCGTGGTCCACTGGTCACTCGTTGGGGCCGGTCACGCACTCTGGACGGCCACTTGTCCCCGTGTCACCCGTGGGACTACTGTCCCCGTGTCATCCTCGGGGACCGTCCCTGTCACCCGTGGGACTTACGTCCCGTGTCCCCCCCATCACACATGGGGTCAGTTCCGTGTCCCTGGTCACTCGTGGGTCCAGTCACGCACTCTGGACGGGCCACTTGTCCCCCTGTCACCCGTGCGGCTGACCCCATGCTCATCCTCAGGGATGATCCCTGTCACCCGTGGGGCTTTTGTCCGTGTTCCCCTGTCACATCTGGGGTCAGTTCTGTGTCCCCTGGTCACGCGTGGGACACAGCCACGGCCCCGGGAATGCGCCAGGGACGGCCACGCGCCCCTGAGTGTCACCTTTGTGTTCCCGTGGCATTCTCGTGCTCTCCGTCTCACGTGGGGCCAGTTGTGTCCCTTGGTCGCACGCGTGGGGACGGTCACGCACCCCAGTAACAGCGCAAGGGACGGCCACGCGCCCCCTGTAGTGTCACCCCGGGTGCCTGTGGCACCCTGTGTGTCCCTTGTCACCCGTGGGGCTTTGTCCGTGTCCCCTCGTCACGCGGAGTCAGTTCTGTATCCTCTGGTCACTCGTGGGGCCGGTCCATGCACTCTGGATCGGCCACTTGTCCCCCTGTCACCCGTGGGGTTGGCGCCGTGTTCCCGTGTCATTCTCGGGGACCGTCCCCTGTCACCCGTGGGGCTTTGTCCGTGTCCCCCCATCACACGTGAGGTCAGTTCTGTGTCCCCTGGTCACGCGTAGGGCCGGTCACGGGTTCCCGGTCACGCAAGTTGCGACAGCCACTTGTCCCCTGTCACCCGTGGGGGCTGTCCCGTGTCCTCCTCCTCGAGAGCTGCTCACACTGTCCCCGAGTCGCGTGTCGCGTGTCGTGATGTCCCCCACCTGGCCCGCCCCCGCCCTCCCCCTTCCCGTCCTATGGTCTGGTTCTCGGTTTCGGTTCTTGCCTGGGGCGGAGCCGCGCCGGTCCGGTGCGTGGGGGTCCCTGAAAGCCCTGGGGGTCCCCTGGGAAGCCCGGGGTCCCTGAAAGCCCGGGGGTCCCCAGGAAGTTCGGGGGTCCTTGGAAACTCTGGGGTCCCTGAAAGCTCCGGGGTGGGTCCGTGGGAAGCTCCGAGGGTCCTGGGACGCCCTGGGGGTCCCCTGAAAGCTCGGGGGTCCCCGAGGAAGCTCCAGGGGTCCCTGAAAGCTCCGGGGGTCCCCTGAAAGCTCGGGGTTCGGGGGGTGCCGCCCAGTGGCTGGGGGCGCCCCTCGGTACTGGGGGGGCACGGATTTGGGGTTGGGGATTTGGAGTCACGCACGGGGTGGGCACGGATTTGGGGTTGGGGGATTCGGGGGTCCCAGCACGGATTTGGGGTTGGAGGTTCGGGGTCCCGCACGGATTTGGGGTTTGGGGTTCGGGGTCCCGCACGGATTTGGGGTTTGGGGGATTCGGGGTCCCGCACGGATTGGGGTTCGGGGTCCCGCACGGATTTGGGGTTGGGGTCCCGCACGGATTGGGGTTGGGGGTCCCGCACGGATTTGGGGTTCGGGGTCCCGCACGGATTTGGGGTTTGGGGTTCGGGGTCTACAGGATTTGGGGTTCAGGGTCCCGCACGGATTTGGGGGTTCGGGGTCCCGCACGGATTTGGGGTTCGGGGTCCCGCCCGATTTGGGGTTTCGGGGTCCCGCACGGATTTGGGGGTTTCAGGGTCCCGCAGGATTTGGGTTCGGGTCCCGCACGGATTAGGGTTCAGGGTCCCGCACGGATTTGGGATTGGGGGTTTCAGGGTCCCGCACGGATTTGGGGTTCTGGGTCCCGCACGGATTTGGGAGTTCAGGGTCCTGCACGGATTTGGGGTTCGGGGTCCGCACGGATTGGGGTTAGGGGGTTCGGGGTCCCGACGGATTTGGGGTTTGGGGGTCCCTGCACGGATTTGGGGTTCAGGGGTCCCGCACGGATTTGGGGTTCGGGGTCCCGCACGGATTTGGGGTTGGGAGGGTTTCAGGGTCCCGCACGGATTGGGGGTTCGGGGTCCCGCACGGATTTAGGGGTTCGGGGTCCCTTGACGGATTGGGGTTTCGGGGTCCCACTGGATTTGGGGTTTGAGGGTCCCTTGCGGTTTGGGGTTCGGGGTCCCGCGACGGATTTGGGGTTCGGGTCCCGTCACGGCCCCAGACGCCGTGGTGCCCCCAGGATGGTCGGGCGGTGCTGGAGAGTGCAGGGGCCCCCGACGCCCCCGAGGAGCTGCTGGTACTGTACTTCGAGCCGGCGGCGCTCGGGAGCGGCCCGTCTTGAGCTGCCACCGCCTCGGGCGCGGCTGTTCCTCACCTTCGAGCACCCCGGGAGCAGGGGCACGTTCTACTGGGAGTGCTGGGGTGGGGTTTGGGGTTCCCAGTTCCACTGGGAGCACTGGGGTGGATTTGGGGTTCCCAGTTCCACTGGGAGCACTGGGAGTGGGAGTGTGACCATCCCAGTTCCGACTGGGAGCACTGGGGTGGGATTTGGGGTTCCCAGTTCCACTGGGAGCACTGGGATGGGGGTGTGACCGTCCCAGATCAAGCACTAGGAGCACTGGGGTGGGGGTGTGACCATCCCAGTTCCGAGTGGGAGCACTGGGGTGGGGGTGTGACCGTCCCAGATCAAACTGGGAGCACTGGGGTGGGGTTTGGGGTTCCCAGTTCCACTGGGAGCACTGGGGTGGGGTGTGACCATCCCAGTTCCGACTGGGAGCACTGGGATGGGAGTGTGACCGTCCCAGTTCCGACTGGGAGCACTGGGGTGGGGTTTGGGGTTCCCAGTTCCACTGAGAGCACTGGGATGGGATCTGGGGGTCTCAGTCTCGACTGGGAGCACTGGGATGGGATCTGGGGTCTCAGTTCCGACTGGGAGCACTGGGGTGGGATTTGGGGTTCCCAGCCCCACTGGGAGCACTGGGATGGGATTTGGGGTTCCCAGTGCTGTGCCCCGGGGGTCCCAGGGGCTGTGGGGGTGCTGGCTGTGGCTCTGGGGTCCCCAGTGTCCCCAGTGACTCCAGTGTCCCCAGTGACCCCAGTATCCCCAGTGACCCCAGTGTGCCCAGTGTCCCCAGTGTCCCCAGTGACCCCAGTGGCCCCAGTGACCCCAGTGTCCCCAGTGTCCCCTAGTGACCCCAGTGGCCCCAGTGACCCCAGTGTCCCCAGTGACCCCAGTGACTCAGTGTCCCCAGTGACCCCAATGTCCCCAGTGACCCCAGTGACCCCAGTGACCCCAGTGACTCCAGTGTCCCCAGTGTCCCCAGTATCCTCAGTGTCCCCAGTGACCCCAGTGACCAATGTCCCCAGTGACCCCAGTGACCCCAGTGTCCCCAGTGACCCCAGTATCCCCAGTGTCCCAG
This sequence comes from Luscinia luscinia, assembly GCA_034336685.1. NCBI lineage: Eukaryota > Metazoa > Chordata > Aves > Passeriformes > Muscicapidae > Luscinia > Luscinia luscinia. The sequence goes on from JAKWBO010000325.1 coordinate 18,401, forward strand.
TGTCCCCAGTGTCTCAGTGACCCCAGTGACCCCAGTGATCTCCCAGTATCCCCAGTGTCCTCAGTGACCCCAGTGACTCCCAATGTCCCCAGTGACCCCAGTGACCCCAGGTGTCCCCAGTGACCCCAGTATCCCCAGTGTCCCCAGTGACTCCCAGTGACCCCAGTGTCCCCAGTGACCCGCAGTGTCCCCAGTGACCCCAGTGACCCCAGTGACCCCAGTATCCCCAGTGTCCCCAGTATCCCCAGTATCCTCAGTGTCCCCAGTGACCCCAATGACCCCAGTGACCCCAGTATCCCCAGTGTCCCCAGTGACCCCAGTGACCCCAATGTCCCAGTGTCCCCAGTGTCCCCAGTGACCCCAGTGACCCCAGTGACCCCAATGTCCCCAGTGTCCCCAGTGACCTCAGTGACTCTAGTGTCCCCAGTGTCCCAGTGACCCCAGTGACCCCAGTGTCCCCAGTGACCCCAGTGACCCCAGTATCCCCAGTGACCCCAGTGTCCCTCTCAGACGCACAGAACGTGCTGGCCCAGGGCAGCCATACAGGCTGGGGGCCGAGCTGGGAGTGCGCCCCGCCCCTGGGACCCCACTCCACCAGCTGCTGCGCAGCCTGGAGCCCAGGAGCCCCGAGCCCCGGACGTGCTCCCTGCACGCCCTGCTGGAGGTGCCCCGGCAGTGCCACCCTGTGCCAGGGCTCGGTGCCCAGCGGGGCCCTGCTGCGCCTGCGGGACCCCTGAGCCCCAGGTGGACTGGGGATGGGGGACACCGGGTGGGGTGGGACACCGGGGTGGGGTGGGACACTGGGGTGGGATGAGGATGGCAGAAGTGGATTGGGACACTGGGGTGGGATAGGGACACCTGGAGTGGGATGGGGATGTTGGGAGTGGGGTGGGACACCAGGGTGGGATAGGGACAGCAGGGTGGGGTGGGGACACCAGGGTGGGGTGGGGACACTGGGGTGGGATGGGGATGGCAGAAGTGGGATGGGGACACTGGGGTGGGATTGGGACACTGGGGTGGGCTGGGATGTTGAGATGGGATGGGGATGTTGGGGGGTGGGATGGGGACACTGGGGTGGGATTGGGACACTGGGGTGGGATGGGGACACTGGGGTGAGATGGGATGGGGATGTTGGGGGTGGGATGGGGACACTGGGGTGGATGGGGACACTGGGGTGGGACTGGGACACTGGGGTGGGATGGGGACACTGGGGTGAGATGGGATGGGGATGTTGGGGTGGATGGGGACACTGGGGTGAGATTGGGACACTGGGGTGGGATGGGGACACTGGGGTGAGATGGGATGGGGATGTTGGGGGTGGGATGGGGACACTGGGGTGGGATGGGGACACTGGGGTGGGATGAGGACATCGGTGTGGATGGGGATGTTGGGGTGGGGTGGGGACACCAGGGTGGGATAGGGACAGCAGGGTGGGGTGGGGACACTGGGGTGGGATGGGGATGGCAGAAGTGGGATGGGGACACTGGGGCGGGGTGGGGACACCGGGTGGGGTGGGGATGGCAGAAGTGGGGTGGGGACACTGGGGTGGGATTGGGATACTGGGGTGGGATGAGGATGGCAGAAGTGGGATGGGGACACTGGGGTGGGATGGGGACCTGGGCTGGGATGGGGACACTGGGGTGGGATGGGGACACTGGGGTGGGATTGGGACACTGGGGTGGGATGGGGACACTGGGGTGAGATGGAGATGTTGGGGTGGGATGGGAACGTTGGGATGTGATGGGGAGACTGGGGTGGGATGGGGCTGTTGGAGTGGGATGGGAACGCTGGGGTGGGATGGGGATGTTGGGGTGGGATGGGAACGCTGGGGTGGGATGGGAACGCTGGGGTGGGATGGGAATGGTGGAGTGGGATGGGAACGTTGGGGTGGGATGGGAACGTTGGGGTGGGATGGGGATGGCACAGGTGATGGATGGGGACACCGGATGGGATGGGGTTGTTGGAGTGGGATGGGGATGGTGGGGTGGGATGGGGAATGGTGGGATGTGATGGGGACAACCGGGGTGGATGGGGATGTTGGAGTGGGATAGGATGTTGGGATGGGATGGGAACGCTGGGGTGGGATGGGGTTGTTGGAGTGGGATGGGGATGTTGGGATGGGATGGGATGTGGGGTGGATGGGGATGTTGGGGTGGGATGGGGATGGTGGGGTGGGATGGGGATGGTGGGGTGGGATGGGAACGCTGGGGTGGGATGGGGATGGTGGGGTGAGGATGTGGAGGGCACAGGTGATGGGATGGGGCTGCCAAGGGCTTGGGGGCAGCCGGGTGGCACAGTCAGGCTGCTGAGGGCTGGGGACAGCGGTGCCAGAGGTGGGAGTACTGAGAGTACTGGGGCTGATGGCCTTGCGGGTGTCGGGCGCGCCCGGCGGCGTTTTGGGGCGAGGCGGCGGCACTGCCCGAGGCGGCGGTGCCAGCGCTGCCACGTGCCGCAGAGCTGGCGGCGGCGAGCGGCAGGCGCGGCAGCGGGGCTGGCGCTGCTGCGGGTGCCGCTGGAGCTCACGGGTGCTGGTGCGGGCGCTGGCGCCGAACCGCCGACCTGCTCGAGCTCTACTCGAGAACTCGGCGCAGCGGCGGCGGCCAGCGTCACCGACGTGCGGCTGCTGCCGGGCGGCAGCGGGGCCGTGGTCACCTTCCAGGAGGCGGCAGGTGAGGGCGAGCCCGCGGAGCCGCGGAGCCGGGAGCCGCCGGGCCGCTCGCTGCCCGTCCTTTGTGTCCCAGCCGCGAGAGCGGGTGCTGCAGAGGCCGCACCGGCTGCAGGAACGCGGTGTTGGAGCTCGCTCCCCACTTCCCCTTCCTGGAGCTGCCCCTGGACGCTGTCACCGCTCCGGACAGCGCTGACGTGGAGCCCGTGCTGGTCAGCGGGAGCCCCCGCTGGACACGGAGTGCCCGCCGGACACAGCCCCGGCGTGGCTCGCGACCGACCTCCGCCGGACACGGCGCCGGCAGCACTCAACACCGCAGCCGGTGCCAGAGCAGCCGCCGCCGTCCCCCAGCAGGGACAGGGACACAGAGGGGCTCAGGGCCGTGCCCAGCCAGGCCCAGCAGCCGGGCCTGTGTCCCCGGGCTCCCGAGCCGCCGCCGGCGCTGCCGGTGCAGGACGAAGCTGCTGGTGCCGGGCGGAGCGGGCGCTCTACGGTACCTGCAGCAGCACCACCAGGACGTGCTCGGCAGCATCCCGAGCGTCCCTGCTGCCGCTGGAGGGGGACATCTCTGCCTTCCGGGTGAGCCGCAGGCGGGCTGCGGAACGTCACGGGCAGGGCTGTAGGCAGGTACAGGCAGGTGAGGGCAGGTACAGGCAGGTGTGGGCAGGTACAGGCAGGTGAGGGCAGGTACAGGCAGGGGTGTGAGCAGGTACAGGCAGGTGTGAGGGCAGGTACGGGCAGGGGTGAGGGCAGGTACGGGCAGGGGTGAGGGCAGGTACAGGCAGGTGTGAGAGCAGGTACAGGCAGGTGTGGGCAGGTACAGGCAGGTGTGAGAGCAGGTACAGGCAGGGCTGTGGGAAGGTACAGGCAGGGCTGTGGGCAGGTACAGGCAGGTGTGTGAGCAGGTACAGGCAGGTGTGAGAGCAGGTACAGGCAGGTGTGTGAGCAGGTACAGGCAGGTGTGGGCAGGTACAGGCAGGTGTGTGGGCAGGTACAGGCAGGTGTGGGCAGGTATAGGCAGGTGAGGGGCAGGTACAGGCAGGTGAGGGCAGGTACAGGCAGGGTGTGAGCAGGTACAGGCAGGTACAGGCAGGGGTGTGAGCAGGTGAGGGCAGGTACAGGCAGGGTGTGAGCAGGTACAGGCAGGTGCAGGCAGGTACAGGCAGGGGTGTGAGCAGGTATCAGGCAGGAGTGTGAGCAGGTACAGGCAGGTGTGGGCAGGTACGGGCAGGGTGAGGGGCAGGTACAGGCAGGGGTGTGAGCAGGCACAGGCAGGTACAGGCAGGGGTGTGAGCAGGTGAGGGCAGGTACAGGCAGGTACAGGCAGGGTGTGAGCAGGTACAGGCAGGTACAGGCAGGGGTGTGAGCAGGTGAGGGCAGGCACAGGCAGGTACAGGCAGGTACAGGCAGGTAGCAGGCGCAGGTACAGGCAGGAGTGTGAGCAGGTACAGGCAGGTACAGGCAGGTACACCGGCAGGAGTGTGAGCAGGTACAGGCAGGGGTGTGAGCAGGTACAGGCAGGTACAGGCAGGGGTGAGGGCAGGTACAGGCAGGAGTGTGAGCAGGTACAGGCAGGGGTGTGAGCAGGTGAGGGCAGGTACAGGCAGGAGTGTGAGCAGGGCTCTGTGTGTGCTCCCACCTCCCCTGCTCACGGCACATCCTGGTACTCAGAAGCTGCGGGCGCCGCGGTGCTGCCGGCGCTCCCCAGGTGCGTGGGGGGCTGGGCAGGTGCCCAGGTGCTGACCCTTCCACCATCTCCCCACAGGTGAGCGGGGAGCCGGGCCGGTGCCAGGCAGTGGCAGAATTCCTGCAGAGCCTGCTGGACTCCGTGTGCTCGCACCCCACGACCCTGCGCTTCTCGGCGTCGCCCGCTTCCTGCGGGACCGGGCGGGGCAGGGCCTGCTGCGGCAGCTGGAGAGCCGCTTCCAGTGCGCCATCCAGCTGGAGGGGAGCCCTGGAGCCCTCCTGATCCCCAGGTCAGTGTCGCCATCCGCTCATCCCGAGCGGGAGTCGTGATGGTTCGTCCGACCCCAGGGTGCAAAAGACAAAAGCAAGAGGACTCGGGTTTGTTTAGCAGAAAGCAGTAATGCAGTTTATTGAGTGCCAGAGAGAGAGAGAGGGTGAGAGAGAGGAAGGATGGGATGTAGCTACCAACAGACGTGACGCATCCTCGTGGTCGTCCGACGAGACGCGTCCTCAATCCGCTGGGGAGAAAGAGACCTCGGGGTCTTTAATTTGAGGATGTTTTTTATAGTCTTTTCCAAAGCGAGTGGCTTCTGGCCAAAAGGTGGGAAGGCTTGTGGACTCTTGTATGTGGAGATCGTTGCTCCGAGAAACAGGTGGAAACAGGTCGCTATAGCAGGTATCCTGCTCGAGAGCAGCGCACCACGGCAAGCTCCAGGCACACCAACAGTCCTGTGACCAGTTCATTGTTCTCACACCTTGTTGGGTAAACCAGTCTCATGAGAGACCAGTCCTGGTCCAGTGAGCACCACCTGGAACAATCACTTGGCGTTCCTCCCATCCCTGGCCAGCGCCTTTCAGCTGCAGTTTGAGGGGTGTTCTTAGGCCTCAGGCGAGGCTCGTTGGGCAGAACAAACGAGAGGCTTTAGACGGACTCCTGCAGTCAGCCTCATGGGGAGGGCTCTGGCGAGCAGGTGCTGTTGTGCTGGTCCCTGCTGTGGCGGTGATGCCACCTCTCCATCCCCACAGCTGGAGCTGGAGGAGCTGCTGCCCCGCGCCGGGACCTGCCTGAGGACAGCGCACGCTGCTGCTGGTTACGGTGGTGATGATGATGGTGATGACGATAGTGATGACGATGGTGATGATGGCGGCTTTCACTCCAACGCAGGTGAGGCTGGCACCGCGGGGTGAGGGTGCCGCGGGGTCGTCCTGGTGGCTGACGCCGCGTGCCCCCGCAGAGGAGATCAAGGAGGTGATGGCAGCGCTGCAGCCCAGCAGCGCCGGCGGCCGCGGCAGCCCCGAGCTCTGGCCTGGCACCGCCCCCGCACCGAGTGGGACGCCGAGGATGAAACCCCGCGTGCGGGCGGCGGGACGGCGCCAAGGAGCCGCTGTCCCACACCAGGGTGGAGGAGGAGGTGCAGATGGCCCTGGCCATCCAGTGCTCCATGGACTACACGTGGTGCGAGGAGCAGGAGCTGGCGCGCGCCACGAGCGCTGTCGCTGCGCTCCTACAGCCGGAGCGGCGGCAGGAGCGGGCGCAGGAGGACGCCGGGCTGCTGGCGGCGCTGGAGGCCTCGCTGGAGGAGGCTCTGCAGGCGGCGGACGTGGCGCGGCTGACGGTGTTCTGCTGCCCGAGCAGGAGGCGGCGGCGGTGCCGCTGGAGCTGGAGCGGGCGCTGGCGGGGCGGCAGCGGGCGCGGGAGGTGGCGAGCGAAGCGGCTGCGGGCGCTGCCGGCCGCTGGCTGCTGGCGCGCTGGCGCTGCTGCGCGGCGCCGGCACGCCGTGCACCTGCTGCTGCGCGGCGACAGCGCCACGCTGCGCCGGCTTCGCCGACTACCTGGGCCCCGCCACGCAGGAGCTCACGGCGCTGCTGCAGCGCCTGCCAGCGCCGAGCCACGGTGCCACCGCTGCCACTGCTGCCACCACTGTCACCACTGCTGCCGCCACCACTGCTGCCACCACCGCCGCTGCTGCTGCCACCAGTGCTGCCACCTCTGCCACTGCTGCCACCACCACTCTGCCGCCACCACCGCTGCCGCCGCCACCGCCGCAGACTGGGTGCGCTTGGGACCCTGTGGCACCGCTGTCCCCACGCCCCGAGACCGCGGCGCTGCTGGAGCAGGCCTGGCTGCGCCAGGAGCGCCAGCTGGATCTGGTGCTGGACGGGCGGCCCCTCACCGTGGATTTGGAGCGCATGGAGGAGTTCGACCTCGGCAGCGCCCGCACCCTGCCCGTGTGCCGCAGCCAGCCCCCGCTGGACGGCGCCTGCTGCCTGCTCGGTGCGTAGCGGGGCCGCCTGTGGCTCCTGCCCCAGCGCCGTGCCCCCTCACCGCATTTGTCCGGCAGGGCCGGAGGTGCCCGGGCTGGAGGAGGAGGTGCGGCTGATGGCTCTGGCCGAGGACTCGGAGGAGTTCGCTGACACGGTGCAGCATTTCAGCGCCACGCTGGAGGAGCTGCGCAGCCAGATCAGCGTCGTGCAGGTGGGTCTGGGCGCTGGGACCCTGGGGCGTGCCCGTGGCACAGCAGTGACCCAGCGGTGCCCAGCAGGTGCAGAAGCTGATCCACCCGCTGCTGTACAAGCAGTACCAGCTGAAGAAGGGCAGCGTGAGGCGCGCTTGCGCCGCCGGCACCGCCGTGGAGCGCGTCCTGTTCCACGGCACCACCAAAGCCTCCAGCCGCGAGATCTGCCTGCGACGGCTTCAACCGCAGCTTCTGCGGCCGAACGGTGAGTGCCGGGCGCCTGGCGGGCGCTGGGTGCCCTCGGCGTGGGGACGGTGCCATGGCGTGGGAATGGGGTGCCACGGGGGCAGGGTGTCATTGGCATGGGCACGGGTGCTGGGTGCCTTTGCTCTGGGAATGGGTGCCAAGGGGGCAGGGTGATATTTGCGCGAGGAGTGAGGTGATCATGGGTGCATGGCAAGGGGTGCCAAGGTGGGCACAGCGCCACTGGTGTGGAATGGGGTGCCAATGTGGGAATAGTGCCCTCGGTGTGGAATGGGGTGCCATTATGGGCACAGTGCCCTCGGTGTGGAATGGGGTGGTGAGGTGGGCAAAGTGACATTTACACAGGAATGGGGTGATCATGGGTGCATGGGAATGGGGTGCCAGGGTGACTGCAGTGCCCTCGGTGTGGAATGGGGTGCCAGGGTGGGCAGAGTGACATTTGCACAGGAATGGGGTGATCATGGGTGCATGGGAATGGGGTGCCATTATGGGCACCCGTGCCCTCGGTGTGCAATGGGGTACCAAGGTGGGCACAGTGACATTTGCACAGGAATGGGGTGATCATGGGTGCATGGTAGTGGGGTGCCAGTGTAACCACAGTGCCACTGGTGTGGAATGGGGTTCCAGGGTGGGCACAGTGCCCTCGGTGTGGAATGGGGTGCAGGGTGGGCACAGTGCCCCGGTGTGGAATGGGGTGCAGGGTGGGCACAGTGCCCTGGTGTGAATGGGGTGCAGGGTGGGCACGGTGCCCTCGGTGTGGAATGGGGTGCAGGGTGGGCACAGTGCCCTCGTGTGGAATGGGGTGCAGGGTGGGCACGGTGCCCTCGGTGTGGAATGGGGTGCAGGGTGGGCACGGTGCCCTCGGTGTGCAATGGGGTGCCAGGGTGGGCACCGTGCCCTCGGTGTGCAGTGGGATGCAGGGTGGGCACACGGTGCCCCTCGGTGGAAATGGGGTGCAGGGTGGGCACGGTGCCTCGGTGTGGAATGGTGTGCAGGGTGGGCACCGTGCCCTCGTGTGCAGTGGGATGCAGGGTGGGCACGGTGCCCCGGTGTGGAATGGGGTGCAGGGTGGGCACGGTGCCCTCGGTGTGGAATGGGGTGCAGAGGTGCACCGTGCCCTCGGTGTCAGTGGGATGCAGGGTGGGGCACGGTGCCCTCGGTGTGCAATGGGTGTGCCAGGTGTGCACCGTGCCCTCGGTGTGGAATGGGGTGCAGGGTGGGCACGGTGCCCTCACTGTGCAATGGGGTGCAGGGTGGGCACCGTGGCCCTCGGTGTGGAATGGGGTGCCATTGTGGGAATGGGGTGCAGGGTGGGCACGGTGCCCTCGGTGTGGAATGGGGTGCCAGGGTGGGCACGGTGCCCTCACTGTGCAATGGGGTGCAGGGTGGGCACCGTGCCCTCAAGTGCAATGGGGTGCCAGGGTGGGCACCGTGCCCTCGGTGTGGAATGGGTGCCATTGTGGGAATGGGGTGCAGGGTGGGCACAGTGCTCTCGGTGTGCAATGGGGTGCCAGGGTGGGCACCGCGGCCCTCGGTGTGGAATGGGTGCAGGGTGGGCACGGTGCCCCTCACTGTGCAATGGGGTGCAGGGTGGGCACCGCGCCCTCAGTGTGCAATGGGGTGCCAGGGTGGGCACCGCGCCTCGGTGTGGAATGGGGTGCCAGGGTGGGCACCGTGCCTTCGTGTGGAATGGGGTGCCATTGTGGGAATGGGGTGCAGGGTGGGCACAGTGCCCTCGGTGTGCAGTGGGGTGCAGGGTGGCAACGGTGCCCTCAGTGTGGAATGGGGTGCAGGGGTGGGCACGGTGCCCTCGGTGTGCAATGGGGTGCAGGGTGGGCACAGTGCCCCCAGTGTGCAATGGGGTGCAGGGTGGGCACAGTGCCCTCAGTGTGCAATGGGGTGCAGGGTGGGCACAGTGCCCTCGGTGTTGAATGGGGGTGTCAGGGTGGGCACAGTGCTCTCGGTGTGCAATGGGTGCAGGGTGGGCACGGTGCCCTCGGTGTGCAATGGGTGCAGGGTGGGCAACCGTGCCCTCAGTGTGGAATGGGGTGCAGGGTGACTGCAGTGCCCTCGGTGTGGAATGGGGTGCAGGGTGGGCACGGTGCCCTCGGTGTGGAATGGGGTGCAGGGTGGGCACCGTGCCCCTCGGTGTGGAATGGGGTGTCGCTATGGGCACAGTGCCCCCAGTGTGCAATGGGGTGCAGGGTGGGCACCGTGCCCTCGGTGTGCAATGGGGTGCCAGGGTGGGCACGGTGCCCTCGGTGTGGAATGGGGTGCAGGGTGGCAACGGTGCCCTCGGTGTGCAATGGGGTGCCGTTATGGGCACCATGCCCTCGGTGTGCAATGGGGTGCAGGGTGGGCACCGTGCCCTCACTGTGCGATGGGGTGCAGGGTGGGCACAGTGCCCTCGGTGTGCAATGGGGTGCAGGGTGGGCACAGTGCCCTCGGTGTGCAATAGGGTGCAGGGTGGGCACAGTGCCCTCGGTGTGCAATGGGGTGCAGGGTGGGCACGGTGCCCTCGGTGTGCAGTGGGTGCAGGGTGGGCACCGTGCCCTCGGTGTGCAGTGGGGTGCAGGGTGGGCACCGTGCCCTCGGTGTGCAGTGGGGTGCCCCGGTGGCCCCGGGCGCCCCTGGCACCCCCGTGCCCAGCTGATGCCCCCCCAGCCACGCTCTACGGCCTCGGCGTGTACTTCGCGGCGCGCGCGGCGCTCTCGGCGCGGGATCGCTACTCGCCGCCCGGCGCCGACGGCGCCAAGTTCATCTTCATGGCCAAGGTGCTGACCGGGAGTTCGCGGCCGGCCGGCCGGGGCTGCGGGCGCCCCCCCTGCGCCACGGGGCCGGCGCCCCCCGGCGCTTCCACAGCGTGGTGGACGACCCCCGGCAGCCCCAAATCTTCGTCATCTTCAACGACACGCAGGCGTACCCGCAGTACCTCATCACCTGCCGCAGCCGCCAGGGGGCGCCCCTCTGATCCCCTCTGATCCCCTTTTATTCCCTTTTATTCCCTTTTATCCCCTGGCACCCCCTGGCACCCCCTGGCACCCCCTGGCACCCCCTGGCACCCCCTGGCACTGGTGCCGTTGGGGGGTGACGCTGCCCTGGGGACTTGCTGTGCCAGGGAGGCTCCTGCCCGGCCCGGGAGCTCGGGGTGGGGGATCCTCACCTGGGGACCCCCCTGGGCACCCTCGTGCCAGGGCAGGAGGACTTGGGGTCGCCTGTGTGGCACCAGTGAAATTTGGAATAAAAATGCAAATAAAATTGGAATAAATTGGAGCTTTTTGGGTGGCTGTGATTGAGGGGGGACTGGGGTGCGGGGGGGATGTTCCAGTACCAACTGGGAGCACTGGGATTGGGGTGAATGGGGTGCCAGACCCAACTGGGAGCACTGGGATTGCGGTGGATGTCTCAGACCCAACTGGGAGCACTGGGATTGGGGTGGATGGGGTCCCAGACCCAACTGGGAGCACTGGGATTGGGGTGAATGGGGTGCCAGACCCAACTGGGAGCACTGGGATTGGGGTGAATGGGGTGCCAGACCCAACTGGGAGCACTGGGATTGCGGTGGATGTCTCAGACCCAACTGGGAGCACTGGGATTGGGGTGGATGGGGTGTCAGACCCAACTGGGAGCACTGGGATTGGGGTGAATGGGGTGCCAGACCCAACTGGGAGCACTGGGATTGGGGTGGATGGGGTGCCAGACCCAACTGGGAGCACTGGGATTGGGGTGGATGGGGTGCCAGACCCAACTGGGATCACTGGGAATGGGGTGAATGGGGTGCCAGACCCAACTGGGAGCACTGGGATTGGGGTGGATGTCTCAGTCCCAACTGGGATCACTGGGATTGGGGTAGATGTGGTGCCAGACCCAACTGGGAGCACTAGGATTGGGGTGGATGTCTCAGTCCCAACTGGGATCACTGGGATTGGGGTAGATGTGGTGCCAGACCCAACTGGGAGCACTGGGATTGGGGTGGATGGGGTGCCAGACCCAACTGGGATCACTGGGAATGGGGTGAATGGGGTGCCAGACCCAACTGGGAGCACTGGGATTGGGGTGGATGTCTCAGTCCCAACTGGGATCACTGGGATTGGGGTAGATGTGGTGCCAGACCCAACTGGGAGCACTGGGATTGGGGTCAGCAGCCATGTGTGGCTGCCGTGTCCTCTGTGCGGTGGCTGTGCTGGTCCAGCCCGCCACTCCTGCACCTGCACCCGCTTCCTCACCTGTACCTGCTCCCCACCTGTACCTGCTCCACACCTGTACCTGCCCCTTTCAACCTGTACCTGCTCCTCATCTGTACCTGCCCTCACCTGTACCCGCTCCCCACCTGTACCTGCTCCACACCTGTACCCGCTCCCCACCTGTACCTGCTCCTCACCTGTACCCGCTCCCCACCTGTACCTGCTCCTCACCTGTACCTGCCCCTCCTACGTGTACCTGCTCCTCACCTGTACCTGCTCCCTCACCTGTACCTGCTCCCCACCTGTACCTGCTCCTCATCTGTACCTGCCCCTCACCTGTACCCGCTCCCCACCTGTACCTGCTCCACACCTGTACCCGCTCCCCACCTGTACCTGCTCCTCACCTGTACCCGCTCTCCCACCTGTACCTGCTCCTCACCTGTACCTGCCCCTCCTACGTGTACCTGCTCCTCACCTGTACCTGCTCCTCACCTGTACCTGCTCCCCACCTGTACCTGCTCCTCACCTGTACCTGCCCCTTCCTACCTGTACCTGCTCCTCACCTGCTCCCCACCTGTACCTGCCCCTCCTACCTGTACCCGCTCCTCACCTGTACCTGCCCCTTCCTACCTGTACCTGCTCCTCACCTGTACCTGCCCCTCCCATCTGTACCCGCTCCCCACCTGTACCTGCTCCTCACCTGTACCTGCCCCCTTTCAACCTGTACCTGCCCCCACCTGTACCTGCCCCTCCTACCTGTACCTGCTCCACACCTGTACCTGCCCCTTTCCTACCTGTACCTGCTCCTCACCTGTACCTGCCCCTCCCTACCTGTACCTGCTCCTCACCTGTACCTGCCCCCTTCCTACCTGTACCTGCTCCTCACCTGTACCCGCTCCACACCTGTACCTGCCCCTCACCTGTACCTGCCCCCTTTCAACCTGTACCTGCCCCTCACCTGTACCTGCCCCTCCTCACCTGTACCTGCCCCTCCTACCTGTACCTGCCCCCTTCCAACCTGTACCCACTCCCCAGCTGCTTCCTGCCCCTCCTACCTGTACCTGCTCCCCACCTGTACCTGCCCCCTCCCTACCTGTACCCGCTCCCCACCTGTTCCTGCCTCCTCCCCGCCTGCATCCTGCTCCTCCCCGGCTCCCCTGTGCCACTGCCCCCGAGCCGCGCTGGGGTCACCGTGTGCCCACCTCTGCGGGCACAGCCCCGCCGTGGGCAGCGCTGGGGGCACCGGGTGAGACCCTCCCTCTCCCCTCCCCTCTCTCTCTCTCTCTCAAAACTGAATTGTTGCACGCGATAAACCGCATTGCCGCTTGCTGCTGAACAAAACTTTTGTCTTTTGCACCCAGGGGTCGAACGAACCGTCACGACTCCCGCTCGGGATCGTGACCCTGCGCTGCCTTCCCAGGGGGCGAGCACAGGGTGTGACCCCGCGCCCCTTCGCGGACCCCCTCGGGTGTGACCGCAGCGGCCCCGCGGGCCCGGGCGGTGCCAGGGCAGGGCCGGCGGTGGCGAGTGCCAGCCCCGGCGGCGTGTGCCAGCCCCGCTGACGTGTGCCAGCCCCGCTGGGATCCCGGCGGGCGGCGTGCCAGCCGTGCCAGCCGTGCCAGCCGTGCCAGCCGTGCCAGCTGCGCCAGCCCCGCGCACGTGGCGCCAGCGGGGTGGAGGTGAGAGGCCGAGGGGCTTCGGGGGCGCGGGGGTTCCAGAGCGTCCTGGCCGCACGCCCACCCCTCTGCCGAGCCTGCGGCCCCGGCCCCAGCGGCTGCCCCGGGCGGGGAGCGCCCGGCGCCGCCGGTGCCAAGCGTGCCGGACCTTTGTCCCCTGGCGCCGAGGGGCCCGCGGGGCCCCGCGCTGTGAAAAGGGCCCTTTGTCCGCCTCCGGCCGGGGGCTCCGCTCCCTGCGCCCGTGCCGCCGCCGGCACATGACCGCGGCCAGAGCGGCTGCGGCAGCGCCGGGGCCGGACGGACGGAGCGAGCGGCAGCGCCGGTACGGCGGGTAGGGTCCGAGCTTCGGCCCCGGTACGGCGGGTAGGGGTCCGAGCTTCGGCCCCGGTACCGCGGGTAGGGGTCCGAGCTCGGCCCCGGGTACGGCGGGGTGGGGGTCCGAGCTTCAGCGCCGGTACGGCAGGTGGGGTCCGAGCTTCGGCCCCGGTACGGCGGGTGGGGTCCGAGCTTCGGCCCCGGTACCGCGGGTGGGGTCCGAGCTTCAGCCCCGGTCACGCGGGTGGGGTCCAGGCTTCGGCCCCGGTACGGCGGGTGGGGGTCCGAGCTTCAGTCCCGGTACGGCGGGTGGGGGTCGAGCTTCAGTCCCGGTACGGCGGGTGGGGGTCTGAGCTTCGGCCCGGTACGGCCGGTGGGGGTCCGACCTTCGGCCCCGGTACGGCCGGTGGGGGTCCGAGCTTCGGCCCCGGTACCGCGGGTGCCACGGCGGGCACCGAGCGTCCAGAGGAGCCGGGAGCGCGCCCCGAGCTCGGGGAGGCGCTCGGGGTCTCGCGCCCCGCGAGGGGTGCGGCTGTACCGGGGTGAGCTTGGCACGCGATCCGTTTGGGGCCGGGGTCGCGGGGCTGTGCCGCGTGGTGTAACTGGATGTGGCGGGGGCACCGGGAGTCCTGAAACCCCCCGAGACCCCCAGTGCGTGTGTGTGCCCAGGTGTGTGCCCAGGTGCGTGCCCAGGTGTGTTCCTGTGCAGTTCTCACAGCTCTGTTTGCGCCGGGCGTGCCAGGGCCGGGCTCACGCGTGCCCGCCTGTGCCCGCACTCAGGTGTGCGCACGCACCGGAGCTCCTGCTCGGTTCCTGGCGCCAGCTCGGTTCCCGGCACCAGCTCTGGATCAAGCACCGGCTCCGGTTCCCGGCTCTGGTCCCCGGCACCAGCCCCAGTCGACGGCCCTGACTCCAGTCCCAGCCCCGCAGGAGATCCCGGATCCCCATCCCACAGGAATTCCTGAATCCCCATCCTCCCCAGCCCCCGCAGGAATTCCTGAATCCCCATCCCCGCAGGAATTCCTGAATCCCCATCCCCACAGGGAATTCCTGAATCCCCATCCCGCAGGGAATTCCCGGATCCCTAACCCCGCAGGGAATTCCTGAATCCCCATCCTCCCCATCCCCACAGGGAATTCCTGGATCCCCATCCTCCCCAGCCCCGCAGTGAATTCCTGAATCCCCATCCTCCCCATCCTCCCCCATCCCCACAGGAATTCCTGGATCCCCATCCTCCCCAGCCCCGCAGGGAATTCCTGGATCCCCATCCTCCCCATCCTCCCCATCCCCACAGGGAATTCCTGGATCCCCATCCTCCCCAGCCCCGCAAGGAATTCCTGAATCCCCATCCTGTCCATCCTCCCCATCCCCACAGGGAATTCCTGGATCCCCATCCCCGCAGGGAATTCCGGATCCCCATCCCCGCAGGGAATTCCTGAATCCCCATCCTCCCCATCCCCACAGGAATTCCTGGATCCCCATCCCCGCAGGGAATTCCTGGATCCCCATCCCCGCAGGGAATTCCTGAATCCGCATCCTCCCCATCCCCGCAGGGAATTCCTGGATCCCCATCCCGCAGGGAATTCCTGAATCCCCATCCCCGCAGGGAATTCCTGAATCCCCATCCTCCCCATCCCCACAGGAATTCCTGGATCCCCATCCCCGCAGGGAATTCCTGAATCCCCATCCCCGCAGGAATTCCTGAATCCCCATCCTCCCCATCCTCCCCAGCCCCGCAGGAGATCCCGGATCCCCATCCCCGCAGGGAATTCCTGAATCCCCATCCCCGCAGGGAATTCCTGGATCCCCATCCTCCCCATCCCCGCAGGGAATTCCTGGATCCCCATCCTCCCCATCCCCACAGGGAATTCCTGAATCCCCATCCTCCCATCCCCGCAGGGAATTCCTGATCCCCATCCCGCAGGGAATTCCTGAATCCCCATCCCCGCAGGGAATTCCTGAATCCCCATCCTCACATGGAATTCCTGAATCCCCATCCCCGCAGAGAATTCCTGAATCCCCATCTCCGCAGGGAATTCCTGGATCCCCATCCCACAGGGAATTCCTGAATCCCCATCCCCGCAGGAGATTCCTGGATCCCCATCCTCGCAGGGAATTCCTGGATCCCCATCCCCACAGAGAATTCCTGAATCCCCATCCCCACAGGAATTTCCGGATCCCCAGCCTCCCGGCCTCCCCGGCCTCCCCGGCCTCCCGGCCTCCCCGGCCGCCCTCCCGCCGTGCCGTGCCCGCAGCCGGGGCTCTGCTCTCTGGCCAGGACAGAGGCTGGTGGCCCGGCAGGGTGGGAGCGCCACGCCGGAGCCGTGCCAGGGCCGTGCCAGAGCCGTGCCAGGACCGTGCCAGGGCCGTGCCAGGACCGTGCCAGGGCTGTGCCAGAGCCGTGCCAGGACAGTGCCAGGGCTGTGCCAGAGCCGTGCCAGGACAGTGCCAGAGCCGAGCCGGGGCCGAGCCGGGCCGTGCCAGGACAGTGCCAGAGCCGTGCCGAGCCGTGCCAGGGCCGTGCCAGAGCCGTGCCGGAGCCGCTGCCAGGGCTGTGCCAGAGCCATGCCAGGGCCGTGCCAGGCCATGCCAGGACCGTGCCAGGGCCGTGCCAGGACCGTGCCAGGGCCGTGCCAGGGTTGTGCCAGAGCCGTGCCAGGGCTGTGCCAGGGCTGTGCCAGGACCGTGCCAGGATCGTGCCAGGGCCGAGCCGGGCCGTGCCAGAGCCGTGCCAGGACCGTGCCGAGGGCTGTGCCAGGGCCGTGCCAGGACCGTAGCCAGGATCGTGCCAGGGCTGTGCCAGAGCCGTGCCAGGACCGTGCCAGGGCTGTGCCAGGGCCGTGCCAGGACCGTGCCGGGCCGTGCCAGGGCCGAGCCGGGGCTCCCATCTCATCGCTCCGCCACCCAGAGCTCCCCTGGGCTCTGAATGCGGCAGCCGGGGGCCCGTGCTACCGGGAAACCGGGAAACCGGGAAAGCTGTTCTGGGGCCTGAGCCGGTGTGCCAGTACCATGTCGTGGGCGCTGTACCAGCGCTGTGCCGGCGCTGTACCAGTTCGGTACCGGTTCTATACCAGCTCTGTGCCGGTGCTGTTCCGATTCTCTACCGGTACCGTTCCGGTTCTGTACCGGTACTGTTCCGGTGCTGTACCAGCTCTGTACTCGATGCTGTGCCGGTTCTGTACCAGCCCTGTACCGGTACCATACCGGTTCTGTACCGGTACTGTGCCGGTGCTGTACCAGCTCTGTGCCGGTTCTGTACCGGAACCGTGACGGTTCTGTACCGGTTCTGTACCGGTACTGTGCCGCTGCTGTACCAGCTCTGTGCTGGTTCTGTGCCGGTACCGCACCGGTGCTGTGCCGGTACCGTTCCAGTGCTGTGCAGGTTCTGTACCGGTACCGTTCCGGTGCTGTACCAGCTCTGTGCCGGTTCTGTGCCGGTACCGTGCCGGTTCTGTGCCGGTACCGTGCCGGTAGCTGTGCCGGTACCGTGCCGGTTCTGTACCAGCTCTGTGCCGGTTCTGTGCCGGTACCGTGCCGGTTCTGTGCCGGTACCGTGCCGGTGCTGTGCCGGTACCGTGCCGGTTCTGTACCAGCTCTGTGCCGGTTCTGTGCCGGTACCGTGCCGGTTCTGTGCCGGTACCGTGCCGGATGCTGTGCCGGTACCGTGCCGGTTCTGTACCAGCTCTGTGCCGGTTCTGTGCCGGTACCGTTCCGGTTCTGTACCGGTACCGTTCCGGTTCTGTACCGGTACCGTTCCGGTGTTGTGCCGGTACCGTTCCGGTGCTGTGCCGGTACCGTGCCGGTTCTGTGCCGGTACCGTGCCGGTTCTGTGCTGGTACCGTGCCGGTGCTGTGCTGGTACCGCTCCGGTTCTGTACCGGTACCGTGCCGGTGCTGTGCTGGTACCGCTCCGGTTCTGTACCGGTACCGTGCCGGTGCTGTGCCGGTACCGTTCCGGTGCTGTGCCGGTACCGTGCCGGTTCTGTACCCGTACTGTGCCGGTTCTGTACCGGTACCGTTACGGTGTTGTGCCGGTGCTGTACCAGCTCTGTGCCGGTTCTGTACCGGTACCGTGCCGGTGCTGTACCGGTACCGCTCGGTTCTGTACCGGTACCGTTCCGGTTCTGTGCCGGTACCGTTCCGGTACTGTGCCGGTACCGTTCCGGTTCTGTACCGGTACCGTTCCGGTTCTGTGCCGGTACCGTTCCGGTACTGTGCCGGTTCTGTACCGGTACCGTGCGGGTGCTGTGCCGGTGCTGTACCAGCTCTGTGCCGGTTCTGTGCCGGTACCGTTCCGGTTCTGTGCCGGTACCGTGCCGGTGCTGCTCCCACCGCAGCCCACAGCCGGGCCGGGGCGCCGAGCGGCTGCGGGATCTCCGGCAGGGCGGGCCCGGTTCCGCTGGACGCGCGGGGCAGGGCTCGCCCGGTGAGCGGTGCATTAACCCTCTGCGTGCTTGGGCGCTGGTCACGAGTTACCCTCTGAACTGGCGGAACTGGGAGCACTGGTCAGTTCACCCCTGCCTACTGGCGGTACTGGGAGCGCTGGGCAGGGTTAACCCTCTCCATACTGGTTATACTGGGGAGAGCTAATCCTCTCCGTACTGGGTGTACTGGGGAGAGTTAATCCTCTCCGTACTGGGGTGTACTGGGAGGGTTAACCTTCTGTATACTGGGAGTGTACTGGGTGCGCTGGTCGCAGTTAACCCGTGCCATGCTGGCTGTGCTGGGAGCACTGGTCAGAGTTACCGCAGTGCTGGCGGTACTGGGAGCACTGGTCGGGGTTATCCCGGTGCCGGCGGTACTGGGAGCACTGGTCAGGGTTACCCCGGTGCCGGCGGTACTGGGAGCACTGGTCGGGGCTATCCCCGTGCTGGCGGTACTGGGAGCACTGGTCGGGGTTACCCGTTGCCGGCGGTACTGGGAGCACTGGTCGGGGCTATCACCGGTGCCGGCGGTACTGGGAGCACTGGTCGGGGCTATCCCCGTGCTGGCGGTACTGGGAGCACTGGACAGGGTTACCCCGGTGCCGGCGGTACTGGGAGCACTGGTCGGGGTTACCCGGTGCCGACGGTACTGGGAGCACTGGTCGCAGTTATCCCCGGTGCCGGCGGTACTGGGAGCACTGGTCGGGGTTACACCCAGTGCCGGCTGTACTGGGAGCACTGGTCGCAGTTATTCCCGGTGCCGGCGGTACTGGGAGCACTGGTCGGGGTTACACCCAGTGCAGAGTGTGTTGGTCACAATTAACCCGTGCCATGCTGGCGGTACTGGGAGCACTGGTCGGGGTGACACCCCGCGCTGGGCGCGCTGCTCCGGGTTAATCTCCCGCTCCGGTGCCAGGTGCCTCCCACGCCGGGGGCGGCTGCGGAGGGTGGGGCGCTGCGATAAGGCGCCCCCGCTGCCCGCCCCGCCCCGCCCCCTGCCGCGAAGCCGGAGCCGGTGCCGGTGCCGGTGCCGGTGCGGGCGGAGCCCCAGGGGCCGTTTTCCCCAGGCCCCTGCGGTACCGGTGCCGGTCCCCCACCTCCGGAGCGCTCCGGTGCCGGTACCGTTCCCTCCCCCGGTCATGCCCCCGTGGCGTCTCGGCGGACATCGTGGCGCTCGGTGAGTCCCCGCGCGTGGGACCCCGTCACGCACCCCCGCGGGGTGGGAGAGGCGGGGGTGCGGAGAGATGCCGCAGGGCTGGGGGCTGCAGGAGCCGCGGGGGCTGGGGGCTGCAGCGTGGTGCAGAGGGTCTTCTGGGGGTTGGGGGCTGATCCCCGAATCTGGGGGCGGGGGTCCCTGTGGTGGGGGAGGCGGAGGGGGCTGCGGCGGGGGGCGTGGGCGATGGAGCCGCTGACTCAGGCTTGGCACCGCGCCCGCTCCCCTCACCTGCCGGCCTCACGCCCACCCCTCTGCCACCCCTGCCGGCTCTGGGGCGTCCGTGGCTCAGGGGCGTCCGTGGCTCTGGGGGCGTCCGTGGGTCTGGGGCGTCCGTGGCTCTGGGGGCGCCGCCGGTGCGGGTCGCGCTAGGGTCCCGGGCTGCCGAGAGGGCCGGGGCGGTGATGCCGGTGGTGCCGGTGGGTCCAAATTCGGGGCCCGGAGATATCGGTGGGTCCGTGTACCGGGCCCGGTCGGTGCCGAGTGGGTCCGTACCGGCCCGGCGATGCCGGTGGTGCCGGTGGGTCCAGTACCGGGCCCGGCGATGCCGGTGGTGCCGGTGGCTTTGCCGGGTTCGGAGCTTCTGCAAATGGCGCCTGGGCCGCGGCGAACGCGCGGTGCCGCCGGCTCCTTGGGAACGAGCCGGTGCCAGGGCTGCGACGGCTGCTGCCGGGGCGGAGGGGGATGGCGGAGGGGGCATGGCGGAGCTGCCGGGATGGCGGAGGTGTCGGGGTGCGGGGGCAGGATGGCGGAGCTGCCGGGCTGGCTGGAGGTGTCGGGTGCGGGGGCAGGATCGCGGAGCTGCCGGGATGGCGGGGGCAGGATCACGGGGGTGCCGGGATGATGGAGGCGGGATGGCGGAGGTGCCGGGATGGAGAGGCAGGATCACGGAGCTGCCGGGATCGCAGAGCCGTCCCTGGGGCTGCCGGGATCGCAGAGCCGTCCCTGCCGCTCCTGCTCCCGGGAGCGCCCTCCCGGTACCGAGATGCTGCAGCGGCACCGACCCGCGGGGCGCCCGCCCGGGCCGAACCCCAGCACGGAGCCGGCCTGAGCGCCGCCGCGCTGTCCCGGTGCGGGCGTGCCCCGCACGGCTTCGCTCCGGCTGCTCTTCCCGGCGGGGTCCCAGGGCGCGTTCCCGGTGCCGGACCAGCCATGGTCCCCGTGGCCCCGGGGATCCGTGCCCGGCTCGGGACGGGCCCCGCTCCCCAGGGCTGTCCCGGTACCTCCGTGATTCTGCCGTGTGCCGCACCCGGCTTAGGCTGCGGGCGCTGCCGGTGCCGCGGAGCCGGTGCCCGGTGTCCCCGGCACCGTGTCTCTGCTCAGGAGCCGGGGCCGGCGGGGCCGGGGTCCCTGAACCGAGAAGGAGGGCAGTGGTGACACCGGGGTCCCTGGAGCGATGAGGAAGGAGGTGGCCATGCTGGGGGTCCCTGGTGCACCGGTACCGGGGGGTCCCTGAGGCGAACAGGAAGGCAGTGGTGATACCGGGGTCCCTGGTGTCCCGGTACCGGGGTTCTTGAAGAGAGGAGGAAGGAATGGGCCTACCGGGAGGGGCGGGGGTCCCTGGTGCTCCGGTGCCGGGGGTCCCTGAAGCCATGAGGAGGGCAGAGGTGACACCTGGGGTCTCTAAAGCGAGAAGGAAGGAGGTGGCGATATCAGGGTCCCCTGTGCCGGGGGTCTCCCTCGTACGAAGGAGAAGCTCGCGATCCCGGGGGTCCCTGAAGCGAGGAGGAAGGAGGCGGCCATGCCGGGATTGCGGGGGTCCCTGGTGTCCGGTACCGGGATCCCCAGCGTACTGAAGGTGATGGTCCCGATCCCGGGGTTCCTTGTTGCCCGGTACCGGGGTCCCCAGCGCACGAAGACGATGGTCCCGATCCCGGGGTCCCTTGTTGCCCGGTACCGGGGTCCCCAACGTACGAAGGAGATGGTCCCGGTCCCGGGGTCCCTGGGGCCCCAGTGCCGGGGTCTCTGGTGCCCCGGTGCCGGGGTCCCTGGTGTCCCGGTACCGGTGGTCCCCAGCGTCCGAAGGCGATGGTCCCGGTCCCAGGGTTCCCTGAAGCGAGGAGGAAGGAGGTTGCCATGCCGGGACTGGGGGTCCCTGGTGCCCCGGTACCGGGGTCTCTGGTGTCCCGGAACCGGAGTCCCTGGTGTCCTGGTACCGGGGTCTCTGGTGTCCCGGTCCCGGGGTCTCTGATGGCCCGGTCCTGGGGGTCCCCAGCGTCCGAAGCCCGTGGTCCCGGTCCCGGGGTCTCTGGTGTCCCGGTCCCGGGGTCCCTGGTGTCCCCGTCCCGGGGTCCCTGGTGTCCCGATCCTAGGGGTCTTGGTGTCCCGGTACCGGGGTCTCTGGTGTCCCGGTACCGGGGGTCCCTAAGCGTCCGAAGCCCGTGGTCCCGGTCCTGGGGTTCCTGACGCCCCTCTGCCGCAGGAGCCGGGGCCGGCGGCGATGGCGGAGGAGAGCTCGAGCGGCAGCAGCGGCTCGCCCGGCGCCGGGGACACGCTGCCCTGGAACCTGGGCAAACACCAGCGCTCGCAGCGAGCCAAGGCGGCCGCGGGCAACGGGACCGTGCTGGACCCCGCCGAGAGAGCGGTCATCCGCATCGCAGGTACGGCGGGCGGACGGGGCCGGGCCGCGAGGGGGCTCGGCGAGAGCGGGGGGTCCGGGGCGTGTCCGGGGTCCGGATGTGTCCGGGGCTCCGGATTGAGGGTCGGCGGTGCCTGGAGACCCGTGGGCGATGCCGTGGGAGTCCCACGCGGGTCGGGGGTGACACAGCGCGAGGATCCGTGCCGTGCCGAGCCGAGCCGAGCCGAGCCGAGCCGTGCCAGCCGAGCCGAGCTGTGCTGTGCTGTGCCGAGCCGTGCCGAGCCGAAGCCGTGCCGAGCCGTGCCGAGCCGAGCCGAGCCGAGCCGAGCCGTGCTATGCCGAGCCGAGCCGAGCCGTGCTGTGCTGTGCCGAGCCGTGCTGTGCTGTGCTGTGCTGTGCCGAGCCGTGCCGAGCCGAGCCGAGCCGAGCCGAGCCGTGCCAGCAGAGCCGAGCTGTGCTGTGCTGTGCCGAGCCGTGCCGAGCCGTGCCGAGCCGAGCCCAGCCGAGCCGTGCCTAGCCGAGCCGAGCCGAGCCGTGCTGTGCTGTGCCGAGCCGTGCCGAGCCGAGGCCGAGCCGAGCCGAGCCGTGCTGTGCTGCCGGAGCCGTGCTGTGCTGTGCTGTGCTGAGCCGAGCCGAGCCGAGCCGAGCCGAGCCGTGCTGTGCCGAGCCGAGCCGAGCCGAGCCGAGCTGAGCCGAGCCGTGCTGTGCTGTGCCGAGCCGAGCCGAGCCGAGCCGTGCCGAGCCGAGCCGAGCCGTGCCCATGCAGTTTCCAGCGTGTCCCCATAAAATCCTCCAGCGTTCCCCCCGCCCCGACGCAGAACCCTCCCCCGGCTATTTCCGTTACCTTCCTGTCCCTCCCTCCCTCCTCTCCCTGTCCCTCCCTGTCCCTCCTGTCCCTCCTCCCTGTCCCTCCCTCTCCTCCCTGTCCCTCCCTGTCCCTCCCTCCCTGTCCCTCCCTCCCCGCCCCCCCGCTGCCCCCGCTCGGGTTTCAGGCCATTAGTGCCTATTTCTATTTTTAGGGATGACGATGCCCCGTCCCATGGGGCCGGTGTGTCACCCCCCGCTGGGATTTGGGGGCTGTTGGGGGCCGCGGTGGGGCCCCTCAGTGGCTCTCGGGGGCGGCACAGGGAGACGGAGCTTAAACCCCCCGGTGCCGTGGGGGCGTCACGTCCGGTCCCCGCCGCCGGGGTGGGGGTCTTGTGTGGGGCTGAGGGAGGGCGACCGGTCTGTCCCTCCAGCGAGGTGGTGGTCAAGGGGGAATGGGGGGTCCCTGTGCCGGCTGTGGAGTGCGCAGGCACCCTCGCCCTCATCAGCTCGCCCCCAGCCCCAAAATGACCCTGTCACCTGCGCCCCAGCCCCACACTGACCCCATCACTTCACCCCCAGCCCCACACTGATCCCATCACTGCGCCCCAGCCCCAAAATCACCCCTGTCAGCTGCGCCCCAGCCCCAAATTTACCCTGTCACTGCGCCCCCAGGACCCCAGTCCCACAATGACCCCTGTCACTGCGCCTGAGCCCCACATTGACCCCTGTTGCCGTCCCCAGCCCCACACTGACCCCATCACTGCGCCCCCAGCCCCACACTGACCCAATCACTGCGCCCCAGCCCCAAATGACCCCTGTCACCTGCGCCCCAGCCCCACACTGACCCCATCACTGCGCCCTAGCCCGACACTGACCCTGTCACTGCACCCCCAGCCCCAAAATGACCCCATCACTTCACCCCCAGCCCACACTGACCCCATCACTGCGCCCCCAGCCCCAAAATGACCCTGTCACCTGCGCCCCAGCCCCTCATCACCCACCCTCGCGCTCCTCTGGGCACCCGTGGGCGCCCCACGGGCGGGGCCAGCCCTGTCGGGGTTCGGGCCACATCCCCGCCCCGTGTGTGGCGTCTGGGGGCCGTAGGGGTTTCAGCTGCCCCTGCCCCGCGGCGTGTCCGTGGGTGCCGTGTCCGTGAGTCACGGCGCGCCGCGGGGCGGCGTCCGGCGGTTCCTTTAAAGGGCTGGGCGGGGGCGCGTCCCGTCCCCTGTCCCGTCCCCGGTCCTGTCCCCGCTCCCGTCCCCGGTCCCGTCCCCTGTCCCGTCCCCGGCCCGGCCGCGGGTGCAGGGCCGCCGAGCCGCCGGACCCCCGCCGGACCCTCCGGCCACTGCGGACCCCGGCCCCCACCCTCGGCCCCTCGCCCCCCGCCGCCATGGCTGCCGCCGGCTCCCCCCCCGGCGCCCCCCGAGGAGCAGGACTTCATCCAGGCCTACGAGGACGTGCGGGAGCGCTACAGCAGGTACGGGACCCCCGCCCAGCGCGACCCGCCGGGGCGCGGGGTCCGGCCGCGGGGCAGCGCGGGGCAGCGCGGAGAGCGCGGCCGCTCATTCCCATAATTGGGCACGTCGGGCAGCGCCGGCACGGGGAGGAGCGGCCGCGGGGGCACGGGAGACCCCGGAGCGGGGCGCGGTGCCCGGGCGGGGGTTACGCCTGCGCCCCCAACAGCGATTTGGGGGACGCTGGGGGTGCTGGGGACAGAGGGGCTGCTGTGGGGCGGGGGCGCGGAGGGGCTGTGCCGTGGGTGACACGGGTGACACACGGGTGACACACGGGTGGCATCGGTGGCATCTCGGTGCCCCCGCGGTGCCCCTGGTGCCCGCGCGTGGCCCCGCGTCGCGGCGGAGCCTCGGCCGTGCCCTTACATGGAGCGGGCGCTGCCGCGGGGCGCCCCCGCCCGCCCCCCGCCCCACGCCGGGGGTCCCGCTGTCCCCGCCCCGGGGATGGGGACAGCCCCGCTCGCTGCCGCCGGTGCCGGTGTCGCCTGCTGTGCGTCACCTGGCGGGTGTCACCGTCCGGGGTGTCACCTCGGCGGGGCGCCGGGGGTGGTGAGGCTCGGCTGGGGGCTCGGTGTCACCGTGCGGGTCCTGGCGGGCTCGGTGTCACCGTGCGGGTCCTGGCAGGGGCTCGGTGTCACCGTGCGGGTTCTGAAGGCTCGGTGCCACCGTGCGGGTCCTGGCGGGCTCGGTGTCACCGTGCGGGTCCTGGGGGCCTCGGTGTCACCGTGCGGGTCCTGGCAGGTTCGGTGTCACCGTGCCGGGTCCTGGCAGGTTCAGTGTCACACTGTGGTGTCACCTCTCCAGGTCCTGGCAGGTTCGGTGTCACACTGTGCTGTCACCTCTCCAGGTCCTGGCAGGTTCGGTGTCACACCGTGCCGTCACCTCTGAGGTCCTGGCAGGTTCGGTGTCACACTGTGCTGTCACCTCGCCGGGTTCTGGCATGTTCAGTGTCACACTGTGCTGTCACCTCTCCGGGTCCTGGCAGGTTCGGTGTCACACTGTGCTGTCACCTCGCCGGGTCCTGGCAGGTGTCGTGCTGCAGGTCCTGTGGCAGGTGTTTGGTGCCACCCTGTCACCCCACCTGGTCGGGTGCTGGCAAGTTTGGTGTCACCAGGTGATCCCACCTGGCTTGGTGCCGGGGTTTGGTGCTGGGGACACGGGCGGGGGTCAGTGTCCCCACCCGGTCACTGGGTGCCAGAAATTGGTGTCACTGTGCAGTCAGTGCCAGAAATTGGTGTCACTGTGCAGTCAGTGCCAGGGTTTGGTGTCCCCCAGTCACTGAGTGCCAGGGTTTGGTGTCACCAGGCAATCACTGAGTATCAGGATTTGGTGTCCCCACACGGTCACTGAGTGCCAGGGTTTGGTGGCACTGTGCAGTCAGTGCCAGAAATTGGTGTCCCCACAGTCACTGAGTGCCAGGGTTTGGTGTCACTGTGCAGTCAGTGCCAGAAATTGGTGTCACCACAGTCACTGAGTGCCAGGGTTTGGTGGCACTGTGCAGTCAGTGCCAGGGTTTGGTGTCCCCACGCAGTCCCACCTCGCTGGGTGGCTGTGGCACCGAGCCTGGGGGTTCCTGTCACCCTTTGCCAGCTGCTGGCGGGTTTGGGAGCTCCTGTCACCCTTTGCCAGGTTTGGGGCTCCTGTCCCCAGGTGCTGGCGGGTTTGGGGGCTCCTGTCACCCTTTGCCAGGTTTGGGGCTCCTGTCACCATGGGCTGGCAGGTTTGAGGTGCCTGTCCCCAGCTGCTGGCAAGTTTGGGGCTCCTGTCCCCAGGTGCTGGCAGGTTTGGGGGTACCTGTCCCCAGCTGCTGGCGGGTTTGGGGTTCCTGTCCCCAGCTGCTGGCGGGTTTGGGGTTCCTGTCCCCAGCTGCTGGCGGGTTTGGGGGTTCCTGTCCCCAGCTGCTGGCGGGTTTGGGGTTCCTGTCCCCAGCTGCTGGCGGGTTTGGGGTTCCTGTCCCCAGCTGCTGGCAGGGTTTGGGGTTCCTGTCCCCAGCTGCTGGCAGGTTTGGGGGCTCCTGTCCCCAGCCATGGCAGGTTTGGGGGTACCTGTCCCCAGGTGCTGGCAGGTTTGGGGGTTCCTGTCCCCAGCTGCTGGCGGGTTTGGGGCTCCTGTCACCCTCTGCCAGCTGCTGGCGGGTTTGGGGTTCCTGTCCCCAGGTGCTGGCAGGTTTGGGGGTTCCTGTCCCCAGCTGCTGGCAGGTTTGGGGGCTCCTGTCCCCAGCTGCTGGCGGGTTTGGGGTTCCTGTCCCCAGGTGCTGGCGGGTTTGGGGTTCCTGTCCCCAGCTGCTGGCAGGTTTGGGAGCTCCTGTCCCCAGCTGCTGGCAGGTTTGGGGTTCCTGTCCCCAGGTGCTGGCGGGTTTGGGGTTCCTGTCCCCAGGTGCTGGCGGGTTTGGGGCTCTTGTCCCCAGCTGCTGGCGGGTTTGGGGCTCCTGTCACCAGGGGCTGGCGGGTTTGGGGCTCCTGTCACCCTTTGCCAGGTTTGGGGCTCCTGTCCCCAGCTGCTGGCGGGTTTGGGGTACCTGTCCCCAGGGCTGGCGGGTTTGGGGTACCTGTCCCCAGCTGCTGGCGGGTTTGGGGCTCCTGTCCCCAGCTGCTGGCAGGTTTGAGGGTTCCTGTCCCCAGCTGCTGGCGGGTCTGGGGCTCCTGTCACCATGGGCTGGCGGGTTTGGGGCTCCTGTCCCCAGCTGCTGGCGGGTTTGGGGCTCCTGTCACCGGGTGCTGGCGGGTTTGGGGCTCCTGTCCCCAGCTGCTGGCGGGTTTGGGGCTCCTGTCACCGGGTGCTGGCGGGTTTGGGGCTCCTCCCCAGGGGCTGGCGGGTTTGGGGTTCCTGTCACACTTTGCCAGGTTTGGGGCTCCTGTCACTCAGGTGCTGGCAGCTTGGGGGCTCCTGTCCCCAGGTGCTGGCAGCTTTGGGGCTCCTGTCCCCAGGTGCTGGCAGAGTTTGGGGGTTCCTGTCACCCTTGCCAGCTGCTGGCGGGTTTGGGGCTCCTGTCACCAGGGGCTGGCTGGGTTTGGGGCTCCTGTCACCGGGTGCTGGCAGGTTTGGGGCTCCTGTCCCCATGGGCTGGCAGGTTTGGGAGTTCCTGTCCCCAGCTGCTGGCGGGTTTGGGGGTTCCTGTCACCAGGGGCTGGCGGGTTTGGGGGCTCCTGTCCCCAGCTGCTGGCAGGTTTGGGGGTACCTGTCACCCTTTGCCAGGTTTGGGGTTCCTGTCCCCAGCTGCTGGCGGGTTTGGGGCTCCTGTCCCCAGGGTTGGCGGGTTTGGGGTTCCTGTCACCCTTTGCCAGGTTTGGGGCTCCTGTCACCCTTTGCCAGGTTTGGGGTTCCTGTCCCCAGCTGCTGGCGGGTTTGGGAGCTCCTGTCACCAGGTGCTGGCAGGTTTGGGGCTCCTGTCCCCAGGGCCTGGCGGGTTTGGGGGCTCCTGTCACCCTTTGCCAGGTTTGGGGCTCCTGTCCCCAGCTGCTGGCGGGTTCGGTGCCCTGGCCAGGCGTGGGCACGGGTGCCCGGTGGCCGAGTGGCCCGGGGACAGTTTGCCTGCAGGAGGTGATGTCAGGCTGAGCCAGCAGGGCCGGGTGGCACAGCAGGGTGACACGGCAGGGTGACACCGGCAGGGTGACACAGGGTGACACGGCAGGGTGACACAGGGTGACACGGCAGGGTGACACAGCAGGGTGACACGGCAGGGTGACACAGCAGGGGGACACAGCAGGGTGATCACAGGGGACACAGCAAGGGGACACAGCAGGGGACACGGCAGGGTGACACAGGGCATGGCACAGCGGTGACACGGCAGGGGACACGGCAGGTGGCACAGCAGGGTGACACAGGGTGGCACAGCAGGGGTGACACGGCAGGGTGACACGGGGCGGTGACACAGCAGGGTGACACGGCAGGGTGACACGGCAGGGTGACATGGGGCGGTGGCACAGCAGGGTGACACTGGCAGGGTGACACGGCAGGGTGACACGGCAGGGTGACACAGCAGGGTGACACAGGGTGGCACGGGGCGGTGGCACGGTGCCCGTCGGGGCTGCTGCTCCCTGCCCGTGCCAGCCTGGGGCTCAGGGCACCAGCGGCCACCTGCCAGGTGACATCTGGGGTGGCACAGCTGGGTGAGCCCTGGCGGGGGCGGGAGTGCCGAGGGGCGTGGGCACCTGGAGAGAGAGGCACGGCTGTGCCACTGTCACTGTCACCATTGTCACTGTCACCAATGTCACTGTCACTGTCACCAATGTCACTGTCACCACCTGGAGAGAGAGGCACGGCTGTGCCACTGTCACTGTCACCACTGTCACTGTCACTGTCAGCACTGCCACTGTCACCAATGTCACTGTCACCACTGTCACTGTCACTGTCAGCACTGTCACCGTCACTGTCAGCACTGCCACTGTCACCAATGTCACTGTCACCAATGTCACTGTCACCGTCAGCACTGTCACTGTCACCAATGTCACTGTCACCACTGTCACTGCTGTCACTGCCTCTGTCACCACTGCCACTGTCACTGCTGTCGCTGTCACCACTCTCATTGTCACCACTGCTACGGTCACACTGCCACCTCACCGCCGTCACCGCGGACCACTGCCATTGTCACCACTGCCACTGTCACCATCCCCGCTGCCACTGCCACTGTCACCGTGCCAGCTGGCCCCAGTGGATTGGTTTTTCTCCGGTGCTCACCCACCTGCCACCTGTGGGGACAGCCGGGCCCGGGGACACCCCAGCCCTTCCCTGGTTGTGCCAGGGTCCCTGCAGGTGTCCCTGCAGGTCCCAGGGGGCCCCTAGGGCTCCCAGGGCTCCCAGGGCAGTGTCCCTGAAGGTCCCAGGGGTCCCAGGGGTCCCAGGGGTCACAGTGCAGTGTCCCTTGGGGTCCCAGGGCCTGCGCTGTCGCTGATTTGGCGGGTCTGTGCTGTGTGAGGGTCTGTGCTGTGGGGAGGGGGCTCTTGCTGTGAGGGGGTCTGTGCTGTGAGGGGTCTGTGCTGTGTGAGGGGTCTGCGCTGTGTGAGGAGGGGTCTGTGCTGTGGGAGGGGTCTGTGCTGTGTGAGGGTCTGTGCTGTGTGAGGGGGTCTGTGCTGTGTGAGGGGGTCTGTGCTGTGAGGGGTCTGTGCTGTGGGAGGGGTCTGTGCTGTGTGAGGGGGTCTGTGCTGTGAGGGGTCTGTGCTGTGTGAGGGGGTCTGTGCTGTGTGAGGAGGGTCTGTGCTGTGTGAGGGGGTCTGTGCTGTGAGGGGGGTCTGTGCTGTGTGAGGGTCTGTGCTGTGGGGAGGGGGTCTGTGCTGTGAGGGGGTCTGTGCTGTGAGGGTCTGTGCTGTGTGAGGGTCTGCGCTGTGTGAGGAGGGGTCTGTGCTGTGAGGGGGTCTGTGCTGTGTGAGGGGGTCTGTGCTGTGTGAGGAGGGTCTGTGCTGTGAGGGGGTCTGTGCTGTGTGAGGGGTCTGTGCTGTGTGAGGAGGGTCTGTGCTGTGAGGGGGTCTGTGCTGTGAGGAGGGGTCTGTGCTGTGAGGAGGGTCTGTGCTGTGTGAGGGGTCTGTGCTGTGAGGAGGGGTCTGTGCTGTGAGGGGGTCTGTGCTGTGTGGAGGGGGTCTGTGCTGTGGGGGTCTGTGCTGTGAGGGGGGTCCGTGCTGTGCTGTGCTGTGCTGTGCTGGGTGGGGGCTGCGCTGTCGCTGATTTTGGTGGGGCTGCGCTGTCGCTGATTTGGGTGGGGTCTGCGCTGTCGTTGACTCGGGGTCTCTGCCGCCCCCGCCCCGCCGCAGCCGCCGGTCCGGTCGGTGGGGGTGGGGGCTGGGGCGGTGTCGCTGCCGCAGGGCGGGCCCGCGGCCGGGGGAGGGCGGGGGCGGCTCCGTCCCGCCCCCGGGGCTGCGGGAGCGCGGGCGGCCATGGAGGGGCGCAGGGCATCCACCACGAGATCGCCTCCCTCAAGGTACCGGCCTGGGGGCGCCGGGGCAAATCCTGGGGCAAATCCCGGGGGCAACCCGCGTCCCCGGGGCAAATCCCGGGGCAAACCCGCGTCCCCGGGGGCAAACCCGCGTCCCGGGGGCAAACCCGCGTCCTGGGGCAAATCCGCATCCTGGGGCAAATCCGCATCCTGGGGCAAATCCGCATCCCGGGGGCAAATCCGCATCCCGGGGCAAACCCGCGTCCCGGGGCAAACCCGCATCCCGGGGGCAAATCCGCATCCCGGGGGCAAACCCGCGTCCCGGGGGCAAACCGCGTCCCGGGGGCAAACCCGCGTCCCGGGGCAAACCGCGTCCCCGCAGCGCTGCTGTGCCCGTGTCGCAGCGCGGGGGCGCGGGGACCCCCGGTGTCACGCGGAGTTTCCCGGCGCGCTCGGCCGTGAGGAACGGGCCGGTCACGGGGCTGCCGGCGGCCGCCGCGCCCGGTGTCACCGCAGCGGGCACGGAGCCACCGCGGGCCCGCAGCGCGGCGGGCCGGGCTGGAGCGGGGCCCGGAGAGAGGAGGACCGGAGAGTCGGGATGGAGCTCGGGAAATGGGGATGGAGCTCGGAAATGGGGATGGAGAGCAGGAAATGGGGATATAGCCAGGGAAAATCGGGATGGAGCCTGGAAAATCGGGATAGAGCCCGGGAAATGGGGATGGAGCCTGGGAAATGGGGATGGAGCCCGGGGAAATGGGGGATGGAGAGCAGGAAATGGGGATGGAGAGCAGGAAAATTGGGATGAAGCCCGGAAAATCGGGATATAGCCCAGAAAATGGGGATGGAGCCCAGGAAATGGGGATGGAGCTCGGGAAATGGGGATGGAGCCTGGGAAATGGGGATGGAGCCTGGGAAACCAGGATAGAGTCCTGAAAATCGGGATATAGCCCGGAAAACGGGGATGGAGCCCCGAAAATCGGGATGGAGCCCCGGAAAATGGGGATGGAGCTCGGGGAAATGGGGATGGAGAGCAGGAAAATGGGGATATAGCCAGGAAAATCGGGATGGAGCCCGGAAATGGGGATGGAGCTCGGGAAATGGGGATGGAGTTCTGAAAATCGGGATATAGCCCGGAAAACGGGGATGGAGCCCCGAAAAATCGGGATGGAGCCCCGGAAAATGGGGATAGAGCCTGGAAAACCGAGATGGAGCCCGGAAATGGGGATGGAGCCGGACGGTCGGGTGGGATGGACACAGTGAGAGTCGGGACGGGATGGGATGGGATGGGATGGGATGGGATGGGATGGGATGGGATGGGATGGATAGGATGGGATGGGATGGGATGGGATGGGATGGAGCTCGGGGGATGGGGATGATCCCGCTGAGGTTCGGGATGAGCCCCGAAAAGATCAGGGCGCCCAGCGGCTGTGGGGATGCTCAGAGCCCAGAGAAGGGACCCCGGTTCTGTCCCCAGCGAGGGACCCCGGCTCGTGACCCCGCCGGGACGTGGCCAGGCTGATTTTCGGTGAGAAACATCCCGGCCCGGCATCCTGCCGGCCCTGAGGGAGCGGCCCCGGGACCCGCTGCGGCCCGGCCTCATTAGAGCCGCCCGCGGCGCCGTGCCCGCTCCAAGAGCCGCGCTTTGTTCCGCCGGGCACGGGAGCCTGCCAGAGCCGGCGCTGGCACCGCCACCGGCGCTGGCACCGGCACCGGGACGGCAGCGCGGGGCCTGCGGCCGAGACGCCGCTGCCCGCCCCGGGTTTGGGGGCTGCCGCTGCTTGGGGCTGGTTTTAGGGGCGCCGCGGGACGCGGAGCTGCGGGGGCGCGGGGGCGGCCCTGCTGTCACATCGCGTCCCGTCACGGCGGCGCTGACGCGGCGGTTCCCGCGGGCGCCGCAGCGAGGCCGTGACCCCGCTGGGGCCGGGGGTGCAGGGCGCGGGGGCCACAGGGTCCTGCTGCCCCATCGCATCCCCCGGAGCTGCCCCGTGGCTTCCTCCATCCCCCGTTTCTGCTCCTCGCCGTTTCTCATCTGCCCCGTTTTTCCCCGTCCCTGCCCCGCCCCCCGCGGTTCTGGGGCGCTGTGGGGCTCAGACAAGTGATGCCCCCAAAGGATCCCCCAGTGCTCCCAGTGCCCTGCAGCAGCTGTACTGGGTGTCCCAGCGCCGGGAGCCGCGCTCTGCCCCGCGCCGCCCCCGGATGAGGAACTTGTGCAAGTCCTGGTGGGGCTCCCGGGTGTGGGGTCCCCGGACCTGCAGCTGTGGGGCGGGCACCCCACAGGAGCCGCCCCTGCCTGGGCCGCTGCTCGCCGCCAGTAAATCCCAGTAAATCCCAGTAAATCCCAGTGAGCCCCGCTGGCACTCCCAGTGGTGCCGTGGGCAGGGACTGGGGCGCTCGGGGTGTCCCCCATTTTCCCAGCTGCGGGGGCTCCTGGTGCAGCATCGCGCGTGGGGGTGCAGGGGCAGCTTTGGGGTTCCTCCCCTTTGGGGTCTCCGGGCAGCGCGGGGGACCCCGGTTCGTCCCACGGATTCCTCCCGCTCCGTGGTGCGGGTGCCACCCCGCACCCCCTCACACCAACCCGGGGGTGCCATGGAGGGGGTCCCCGGTGCCGGGGCTCTTCCCACGGCGGTCCCGGGGTCCCCGCGCTCCGGGTGGGGGGTCTCAGGGCGGCTCTCGGTGCCGGGTGAGGGTCTCAGGACGGGTCTCGGTGCCCGGGTGAGGGTCTCAGGGCAGATCTCGGTGCCCGGTGGGGGTCTCAGGGCGGCTCTCGGTGCCCGGGGGTCTCAGGGCAGGTCTCTGTGCCCGGTGAGGGTCTCAGGGCGAGTCTCGGTGCCCGGTGAGGGTCTCAGGGCGAGTCTCGGTGCCCGGTGAGGGTCTCAGGGCGGGTCTCGGTGCCCGGTGAGGGTCTCAGGGCGAGTCTCGGTGCCCGGTGGGGTCTCAGGGCGGGTCTCGGTGCCCGGTGGGGGTCTCAGGGCGCTCTCGGTGCCCGGTGGGGTCTCAGGGCGGGTCTCGGTGCCCGGTGAGGGTCTCAGGGCGGGTCTCGATGACGGGTGAGGGTCTCAGGGCAGATCTCGGTGCCCGGTGGGGGTCTCAGGGCAGGTCTCGGTGCCCGGTGGGGGTCTCAGGGCAGGTCTCTGTGCCCGGTGAGGGTCTCAGGGCGGGTCTCGGTGCCCGGTGAGGGTCTCAGGGCAGATCTCGGTGCCCGGGGGTCTCAGGGCGGCTCTCGGTGCCCGGTGAGGGTGCTCAGGGCGGGTCTCGGTGCCCGGGGGTCTCAGGGCGGGTCTCGGTGCCCGGGGGTCTCAGGGCGGGGGTCTCAGGGCAGGGGTCTCAGGGCGGGTCTCAGTGCCGGGTGGGGGTCTCAGGGCGGGGGGTCTCAGGGCAGGGTGCTCAGGGCGGGGGTCTCAGGGGTCTCGCTGCCCTGTGCCCAGCCGCCCGCCGAGGGCGTGGCGCGGGTGGCACGGCTGTGTCGCCGCCGCGCCCGTGGGAGGGCTCGCGGGGTCCCGCCGGCGCTGCCGGGACCGACGGGGGCGGGAGCAGCGCAAATATTGACGTGGCACGAGGCGGCACCGAGCCCTGCCTGGGCACCTGCTGGTCCTGCTGCGCGACCCCCGCCCGCGGCGGTTCGGGGTGCAGGGCGGGTCTGGGGCGCCGGCCCGGCTCGGGGTCTCCCTCACGGTCCCGTCCCGAGCTCAGAGACCCCGCAGCTCCGTGTGGGCTCAGTGGCCCCTCCAAGCCCCCCCATTGGCTCGGGGCCCCCGGGCACCCCGCGGGCCGGTCCTGGCGGGGCGGGCGGGACCCGCGGGGTTCCCACGCAGGAACCGGCCGGGTGGGTCGGGAAGGGGGCGGGTCCGGCCGTGCCCCCGGGCGGGGAGCTGCAGCCGGGAGGGGCCGCTGGTGAGTCAGGGCCGGGCCTGGGGCTCCCCCCGACCCCCCCCCGAGCGGGCGGAGCTGCAGCCGCTCCTGCCGTGCCGCAGCCAGCGCCGCGCCGTGCCGGATCGCGCCGGGACTGGGCTGTACTGGGCTGTACTGGGCTGCACTGGGCTGTACCGGGCTGTACCGGCTGTACCGGGCCGTCCCGGGCTGCACTGGGCTGGACCGAGCCGAACCGGACCGAACTGGGCTGGAGCCGTGTTGGACCGTGCTGGGCTGGACCGGAGCGCGCTGAGCCGGGCGGTGCGGGGCCGTACTGGGCAGTGCTGGGCCGTACTGGGCCATATTGGGCCGGGCTTACGGACTGAGTCGGGCTGTGCTGGGTGAGCCGTAACCGAACCGAACCGAACTAAGCCGAGCAGAACCGAGCCGAGCCGAACCGAGCAGTAACCGAGCCGAGCCGTAACCGAGTCAAACCGAGCCTAACCGAACCGAACCGAACCGAACTAAGCCGAGCAGAACCGAGCCGAGCCGAACTGAGCAGTAACCGAACCGAGCCGAGCCGCGGCGAGCCGTAACCGAACCGAACCGAGCGAGCCGTAACCGAACCGAGTCAAACCGAGCCTAACCGAGCCGAGCCGAGCCGCGCCATGGTGGCCGGGATGCTGATGCCGCTGGAGCGGCTCCGCTCCATCCTGGAGCTGCTGTTCCGCTGAGGGGGGTCCTGGTCGGGAGCGGGACGGGTGCCCCCGGCGCGCCCCACCCGCAGCTGCCCGGCGTGGCCATGGTGGAGGTTCGCCGGCCATGGCCTCGCTGCGCTCCCGCGGCCTCGTGCGCCAGACGGCGGCCTGGCGCCACCTCTACTGGTACCTGACGGACGCGGGCGTGGCTCACCTGCGCCGCTACCTGCGGCTGCCGCCCGACGTGGTGCCGCGCTCCCTGCAGCGCTTCCCGCGGCCCGCGGAGCCCCGCGCCCAGCCCCGCGCCCAGCCCCGGGCCCAGCGGGCGCGCCCGGCGGGCGGCGAGCGGCCGCTCTACCGCAGGAAGGACGAGGGCGAAGCGGCACGAGGAGCCCGTCGCCCGTCAGCGCGGGGCTGGGGCGTCCCAGGCGCCCCCCAGCCCGGCCCGGCCACAGGTACCTGGTGCTGCGGTGGGCGGGGGCACCCGGGCCCCTCTTTTCGCAGGGGACAAGTCCTGGAGTTGCCCCAATGCCCCTCCGGCTTGGTGGTCCTGCGCTCCTCAAACCCCCCCTACGTCCTGCCAAGCTGGGCGGGGGTCCCTACAGCCCCGGCGCTCTCCGGGCACTGGGGGCTGCTCACCGTGCGCCCCCGACCCCACGGGGACCCTCGGGGCCGGAGAGGTCCCTCGCGGGATCAGCGGGGGTGCGGTGAGGTGGCTTCGGGGGGTCCCCAAAAGGCCGGTGGGGTAACAGGGGTGACATTTCTGCCACCCCCGGGGCTGTCATGTGGGGGCTGTGGGGTCCCCGTGCCGTGGGGGCTGTGCCGTGCCCTGGGGGCTGTGATTGCCCGGGGGCTGTGCCGTGCCGTGGGGGCTGTGATTTCCCGGGGGGCTGTGATTTCCGGGGGCTGTGATTTCCGGGGGCTGTGATTTCGCGGGGCTGTGCCGTGCCGTGCGGGGCTGTGCCGTGCCCGGGGGCTGTGATTTCGGGGGCTGTGATTGCCCTGGGGGCTGTGCCGTGCCCCGGGGGGCTGTGATTGCTCTGGGGGGCTGTGATTTCCCGGGGGCTGTGATTTCCCGCGGGGCTGTGCCGTGCCGTGCGGGGCAGCCCTTCAGGAAGCCGCGGCGGGTGGGGGAACATTCCGCGCGGATTTCGCACCCCGAGCTCCCGTCCCCCCCCCGTGGGTCGGACAGACGGCGGCAGCTGGGGCGGGCAGCGCTGCTGGGGAGGGGGCTGTGACTGCCGGGGGGTCCCAACCCCGCCTCGGCGGCGACACGCGATCCATCCCGACACACGATCGGCGGCAGCTGGACCCGCCGGGGTGCGGGGCGCCGGTGTCCCACCCCCCCCGCGGGCGGGGCAGCTGCGGGGCCGCTCCGAGGCGGCGCTGAGGGCCCCGCTCCCCGCGGGCTGTGACTCAGCCCGTGGCCGTGGGCAGCCGCCTCCCGGCCAAGTTTCCAGCCCGGAGGCGCCGGGCCCGGGCCCTGCCAGCGCCGTGAGTCACCGGCCGCCGGGGGCCGCTGCTGCCCCGTGGGTGCGGGTCCCGCGTCCCGCGGCCGGGAGGGCTCCCCGAGCTCGGGCCCGCGGGTCGCAGCGCCCGCTGGGCTCCGCTCGCCGCCCGATCCACGCGTGGGACGCGATCGCGGAGCCCCGGCCGTCCCGTCCAGTCCCGCCGTGCCCGCGGATCCGGCTCCGGGTTTTCCCTCCGCCCCGGGAGCCGCTGCCGGAAAACCCGGCCCGGAATCCCGGCTTGCGGGGACGGGGTGGCGGAGCAGCGGGGAACAGCGGGGTCCCCGCGGGGCGGGGGAATCCCGGTGCCCCCCAGCCGCCCCATTTCCCCCCTGCTCGGGGGTCCGGCCTCCTGCGGCGGCGGGGCCGTGCTGGGGCTCTAATCCCGGTGCCGCGGCGACCCCCGGGGTGACGGGCCGGCCGCCCGCCCCGCTGCCGGGGGCTCCGGGGGTCCTGGGGCGCCGCCGCGCTGGCCCCGTCCCGCCCCCGCCCGTGTCATGTTCTAACTCGGGCTCGGTGACGGGCCCCGGTTATTTATATCGGCGCCCGCCCCCCCCCAGCCCCCGCCGCCACCGGCGGAGCCGCGCTGCGCCCTCGCTCCGCGCTGCGCACCTGTGCCCGCACCTGAGCCCGCACCTGAGCCCCGCACCTGAGCCCCACACCTGCCGCACCTGCCCGCACCTGCCCGCCCATGAAGGTCGTACCGGGTGGGTGAGACCGGGGGGGCTGCGGAAGGAACGGGGATAGGCGGGGGGGGGGCCGGCGCCGCCGGGGCGCGTTGTCCCGGGATATAAAAAGCCGGGAGATGAGGGGGACACTCCGGGGGGGCACGCGGAAAGGAGCGGGGGACAGGACACGGCGCGGCGGGAGGCGGCTCCGGGCCCGGTCCGGGAGGGGTTAAGGCGGAGCGGGCGCTGCCCCGCGGGGGCGGGCGCTGCTCCGTCCCTGAGCCGCCGGTGCCCAGCCCGGGCCGTGTCCCCCATGGAGGACAGCGGGTCGCTGTTCCCGTCGCTGGTGGCCGCGGGACACGCGGCGTCGCTCGCCCTGGTCTGGTACTGGCGGCGGCGGCGGGACGAGCCGGGGGGCACCGGTGAGTTGGGCTCCGCTCGCCCCCACCCCGCGCTTGGCTGGGCTCGGCCCCTCGCCCCGCCCACCGGCCCGGGGATGGGGGGAGCCACCCACACCTGCAGCCCCGAGTGGGTGGGGAGGGTCCTCGGG
The DNA here is from genome assembly GCA_034336685.1 of Luscinia luscinia. Taxonomy (NCBI): domain Eukaryota; kingdom Metazoa; phylum Chordata; class Aves; order Passeriformes; family Muscicapidae; genus Luscinia; species Luscinia luscinia. The sequence continues at coordinate 55,321 of JAKWBO010000325.1, forward strand.
AGATTTAAGGGGGACCCACCCTCCCAAATTGGGGTGGGGGATTAGGGGAAGGGTGCGCTGCGTTTTGGGGTGGGGCTTCACCTGCCGGGGGGCGGCGGTGGTACCCAGGGGTGACTCAGCACTGGCACAGGGTGGTCCCCGAGTGCCCCACGCCCCCTCCCCACTTTCACGCGTGGATCTCCCGCGGCAGCGCTGGCGCTGCGCTCTCTGCCCAAACCCCCGCAGCATCCCCGAGCCGTGGAGCCGCCAAATATTTCGGGGACGGGTATCTGGGGACGGGGGGAGCCGGGGGGGATGCGGCTGTTTGAGGGGGGTCCTGTGAGCCCCCGCGCGCATCCCCGGCAGCCACCTGCCCCCGGGCCGCCCCGCCCTGCCCCGGCGCTTCCCGGGGCGTTGGCCGCGGTTTCCGCCAGTCGGTGCGCGGCACCGGCACGGTCACGGGCTGCGCCGCTCCGGGATGGCCCCGGTCCCGCCGGAACTCGCCGCCCGTGCCAGATAAGGCGGGCAGGGCACCTTGGCCGGGCCGGGGCCCCCGCGGCTCCCCGCCGGGAAAGGGGGGGCCGCTGTCCCTGGCGCCGGGCCAGCCCGAAGGACGCCCCCAAGGTCGCACCTGCCCGGGGCCGTCATCCCGCCGGGAGCGGCCGGGGGCGCTCCTGGGCTCCCTCCGGGGCCCGGGGGGTGTCCCGGTGGTCCCTGTGCCGTGGGGAGGTCTCCTGGTGGTCCCTGTGCCGGGGGCGCTCCTGGGGTCCCTGTGCCGGGGGGCGCTCCTGGGGTCCCTCCGGGGCCTGGGAGGTGTCCCGGTGGTCCCTGAGCCGGGGGTCTCCTGGTGGTCCCTCCGGAGCTCGGGGTGTCCCGGTGGTCCCTGTGCTGGGGGCGCTCCTGGGCTCCTCCGGGGCCCGGGGGTCTCCCGGTGGTCCCTGTGCCGGGGGGCGCTCCTGGGGTGCCTCCGGGGCTCAGGGGGTCTCCGGTGGTCCCTGTACGCGCTGGGGCGGTGGGCTTGGTTTGAGCGCTGTTCGTGAAACCCTCCTGGGGGGACGGGGTTTCCCGGCGCCCACGGAGGGATTTCCCGGTGCCCGTGGGGATTTCCCAGTGCCCACGGAGGGATTTCCCGGTGCCCGTGATGAGTTTCCCGGTGCCCGCGGTGGATTTGCTTTGAGCACTGTTCATGAAACCTTCCTGGGGGCGGGGGCTGCTCCGTGCCCACCGAGGGATTTCCCGGTGCCCGCGGGTGGGTCTCCCGGTGCCCTCGGGTGGGTTTCCCGGTGCCCACGAGGGGCTGTTCCGGCTGTTTCGGCGCCGCTCGTGGCGCAGTGCCAGGGCAGAGGTTTTTTCGGGGACACCGCAGCTCGGCCGGCGCTCCTGCCGTGCCCGCGGGCTGGGGGCGCACAGAGCGGGGGCGGCGGGCCGGGGGCGGCGGGCGGGGGCCGAGCCCTGGGGGAGCTCGGGGGGTGAGGCGCAGCTCGGCAGCCGCGCCGGCCGCTTTTGGCAGCAGCTCGCCGCTGTTTGTTTGGCCCCGCCCGGTTTCCAAGGCTGCCACAGACGTGGCGGCCGCGGCCGGGCGGGGCCCAGAGGTTTGGGAACCCCCCCGTGTCCCCCTTTCCTCTCCACTCAGTTTTTCCACCGCGCTGGCGGCTCTGGCGGTGCCAGGCTGGGTTCTGGATGCTGTTTCTGGCGGCGGCGGTGACTCACCGGCCTCCGGGGGCCGCGGCTGGCAACCCGCGGCATCCCCGGCGCGGCCCCCCCGGCGCGGCCCCCGCCCCCCGGCACCGCCCCTGGCGGCCCTGGGGAAGCTCTTCCCGTGTCCCCGCGGCGGGGCGGGCGTGGGAAGGGTCCCGGAGCCGCGGGCAGGGTCCCGGAGCTGAGGGAGCCGCGGGCAGGGTCCCGGAGCCGCGGGCAGGGTCCCGGAGCCGCGGGAAGCTCCGGGAAGCTGCGGGAAGCGCGGCAGGAGCATCCCCGGACGCGTGGCCCGCTCCGGGCGGGGTCCCCGCTCACCGGCTGCTATCGCCCCCCCTTCCCCCCCCGTTCCTTATCTCCGCAGCGCAGCTGGGACGCTGTGGGGCTGAGCCGTGGGGTGGCACCGTGCCATGCCCAGCCCCCACTGCCGGCCTGCTTCGGCCTGCTTGTCTCGTGCCATGGTGGGGTTTGGCACCGGAGCCCCCGAGACCCCCCGAGACCCCGCGCAGGGCTGGGCCCGGCTGCAGGTGCCCCCTCAGTACCCGGGCACTGCGCGGGCTGTGGAGCTCAAACTGCTCCGGGGCCGCCCTGAGCGGGGATCCTGTGCCACGCCCGTGCCACGCCATACCTGTGCCGTGTCTGTGCCGTGTCTGTGCCATGCCTGTGCCATGTCTGTGCCGTGCCGTGTCTGTGCCACACCTGTGCCATGCCGTGTCTGTGCCATGTCTGTGCCATGTCTGTGCCGTGTCTGTGCCATTCTTGTGCCATGCCATACCCGTGCCATGTCTGTGCTATGCCTGTGCCATTCTTGTGCCATGCCATGTCCGTGCCGTGCCTGTGCCATTCTTGTGCCGCGCATGTCTGTGCCGTGGTCTGTGCCGTG
>JAKWBO010000326.1:0-57839 GCA_034336685.1 Luscinia luscinia
TAGAACCAATTCCAACCGGTTTAGAAGCAGTTAGGGCCAGTCAGAGCCAGTTGGAACTGGTTAAACAGTAGTTAGAACCAGTTAAAACCAGTTCAAACCGGTTCAGCACCAGTTCACACCAGTTCAAACCAGTTAGAAGTGGTTCCAACCAGGCAGAACCGGTTCTGACCAGTTTAGAACCAGTTAGGGGCAGTGAAGACCAGTTAGAATTGGTTAAACAGCAGTTAAAACCAGTTCAGCACCAGTCAGAACCAGTTCCAACTGGTTTAGAACGAGTTAAGGCCAGATAGAACCAGTTAGAACCAGTTAAACGGCAGTTAAAACCAGCTTGAACCAGTTCAATTGCAGTTCAACACCAGTCAGAACCAGTTCTACACCAGTTAGAACCCCTTCCAACCAGTTAGAACTGGTTCCAACCAGTTAGAACTGGTTCCAACCGGTTTAGAACCAGTTCGAGCCAATTAGAATTGGTTAAACAGCAGTCAGAACCAGTACAGACCAGTTTAAACCAGTTCAATCCCAGTTCAAATCAGTTCAGCACAAGTCAGTTTAAACCAGTTCTACACTACTTAGAACCAGTTCCAACCAGTTAGAAAAACTTAGAACCAGTCCCAAACCTTTAAAACTGGTTCCAACCAGTTAGAACCAGCTAGAGACGGTTAGAACTAGTAAAACAGCAGTTAAAACCAGTTAAAACCAGTAAAAACCAGTTAAAACCAGTCGGAACCAGGTAAAAACACCGCCTAGAATCAGTTAGAACCGGTTCTGCACCACTCAGAACCAGTTAAAAGTCAGTTAGAACCAGTTAGAACCGGTTAAACAGCAGTTCAAACCAGTTCAATCCCAGTTAAACACCACTTAAGAACCAGTTAGAACCAGTTCCAACCAGTTTAGAACCAGTTTGGGCCAGTTAGAATTGGTTAAGCAGCAGTTTAAACTACTTCAAACCAATGAAAACCAGTTTAGCACCAGTCAGAACCAGTTGAACACCAGTTAGAACCGGTTCCAACCAGTATAGAACCAATTAGAACCAGTGAAAACCAGTTCAACATCACTTAGAACCAGTTAAAACCAGTTAGAACCAGTTAAACCCCGGTTCAGCACCACTTAGAACCAGTAAGGGCCACTTAGAACCAGTTCAGCACCAGTCAGAACCAGTTAGAACTGGTTAAATAGCAGTAAAAACCAGTTCAAACCAGTTCAATCCCTGCTCAACACCAGTCAGAACCAGTTAGAACTGGCTCCTGTCAGCTCTGCACCATTCAAAACCAGTTGAAACCAGTTAGAACCAGTTAGAATTGGTTAAACGACAGTCAAAACCAGTTAAAACTAGTGAAAACCAGTTCAGCACCAGTCAGAACCAGTTAAACACCAGTTAGAACCAGTTAGAGCCACTTAAAACCAGTTAAATGGCAGCTAAAACCAGTTCAATCCCAGTTCAACACCAGTTTGAACCAGTCAGAGCCAGTTAGAACTGGTTAAATGGCACCTAAAACCAGTTTGAACCAGTGAAAACCAGTTAAAATTAACAAAAAACCAGTTAGAACTGGCTTAAAACCAGTTAGTTACTGGTTTGAACTCCCCCATTCCCAGTTCCAGGGGCTCCCGGTGCTCCATACTGGTCTGTACTGGTCCATACTGGTTTATACTGGTCTATAGTGATTCATACTGCCCCCCACCAGCCTATACTGGTCCATACTGGTTTATACTGGTCTGTATCAGCCCATACCGGCCCATATGGGTTTATATTGGTCCATACCGGTCTATACAGGTCTACCCTGGTCTATACTGGTTTATACTGGTCCATACTGGTTTGTACCTTGACGGAGATGAGGAAGTGAGGAAGTGATGCGCGCCCAGCACCGCGTCTGCTCTGTACTGGTTTATACTGGTTTATACTGGTCTGTACTAATCTGAACTGCCCCACACCGGTCTGTACCAGTCTGTACTGCCCCATACTGGTCTATACTGGTCTGTACTGGTTTATACTGGTTTATACTGGTCTGTATTAATCTGAACTGCCCCACACCGGTCTGTACCAGTCTGTACTGGTCTACACTGGTCTATACTGGTCTATACTGGTCTGTACTGGTTTATACTGGTCTGTACTAACCTGAACTGTCCCACACCAGTCTGTACCAGTCTGTACTGCCCCAAACTGGTTCGGACCGGTCTGTACTGGTTTATACTGGTTTATACTGGTCTGTACTAATCTGAACTGCCCCACACCGGTCTGTACCAGTCTGTACTGCCCCATACTGGTCCATACTGGTCTGTACTGGTTTATACTGGTCTGTACTAACCTGAACTGTCCCACACCAGTCTGTACCAGTCTGTACTGCCCCACACTGGTCCGTACTGGTCTATACTGGTTTATACTGGTCTGTACTGCCCCACACCGGTCCATACTGGTCTATACTGGTCCATACTGGTTTATACTGGTCCGTACTGGTTTATACTGGTCTGTACTGGTCGGTACCTTGATAGAGATGAGGAAGTGCCCCCCGCAGCGCAGGAAGTGATGCACATCTGCTCTGTACTGGTTTATACTGGTCTGTACTGGTTTATACTGGTCTGTACTGGTTTATACCGGTCTGTACTGGTCCATACTGGTCCGTACTGGTCTGTACTGGTCGGTACCTTGATGGAGATGAGGAAGTGCCCCCCGCAGCGCAGGAAGTGATGCGCGTCTGCTCTGTACTGGTTTATACTGGTCTGTACTGGTTTATACTGGTCTGTACTGGTTTATACTGGTCTGTACTGGTCCGTACTGGTCTGTACTGGTCCGTACTGGTTTATACTGGTCTGTACTGGTCCGTACCTTGATGGAGATGAGGAAGTGCCCCCCGCAGCGCAGGAAGTGATGCACATCTGCTCTGTACTGGTTTATACTGGTCTGTACTGGTTTATACCGGTCTGTACTGGTTTATACTGGTCCATACTGGTCTGTACTGGTCCGTACTGGTTTGTACTGGTCCATACCTTGATGGAGATGAGGAAGTGCCCCCCGCAGCGCAGGAAGTGATGCGCGTTCAGCGCCACGATGCGCGTCTGGTCCGGCTGCGCCACGTCGGCGAAGATCACGTCCACCATGCCTGGGACACGGAATTATCCCGGATTATCCCGGAATTCCCGACAAAAATCCCCAGAATTCCGGCCAAGATCCCAAAATTCCGGCCAAAAATCCCGAAATTCCCCAAAAATTCCACCCAGGAACACGAAATTCCCAAAAAATTCTCTGTTTGAGAAGATCCCGTCCACCACGCCTGGGATGAGGATTTATCCCAAATTATCCTGGAATTCCAGCTGGAATCTTGGAATTTTGGCCAAAAGTCCCCAAAATTCCAGGCAAAAATCCCAAAATTCTCCAAAAATTCCCGAAAAATTCCACTCAGGAACACGAAATTCCAATAAAATTCCACGTCTGCCAAAATCACGTTCGCCACGCTTGGGGACACGGAATTATCCCGAATTATCCCAGAATTCTGGCCAAAAATGCCCAAAATTCCCAAAAAATTTCACCCAAGGACACAAAAAAATCCCAAATAAAATTCCACGCCCATCATGCCCTTGACACGGAGTTATCCCAGATAAAACTGAAATTGCAGCTAAAATCTTGGAATTTCGTCCAAAAATCCCAAAAATTCCAGACCAAACCCCCAAAATTCCCCAAAAATTCGCACAAAATTCGACACAGGAGCACGAAATTCCCATAAAATTCCACTTTTGTGAAGATCACCTACACCAGGCTTGGGACACCGAGTTATCCCAAATTATCCTGGAATTTTGGCCAGAAATCCCAAAATTGCAGCAAAAACTCCTAAAATTCCACCCAAAATCCCAAAATTCCATCCCCCAAACCCCAAAAATTCCCAAAAAATTTCACCCCAGAACACAAAATTCCCGTAAGACTCCCCATTCCCAAAGATCACATCCACCATGCCCTGGACACGGAGTTATCCCAAATTATCTCCTAATTCCGGCCAGATTCTTGGAATTTTGGCCAAAAATCCCAAAATCCAAGACAACAACCCAAAAAATTCCCCCCAAAATCCCGTAATTCCAGCCAGAACACCCCAAATCCACCCAAGAACACGAAATTAAACGATCCTGGAATTCCAGATGGAATCTTGGAATTTTTTTCAAAAAAATCCCAAAATTCCAGAGAAAAAAAACCCAAAAATTTTCCCAAAAATCACAAAATTCCAGCCAAAAACCCCCAAAATTCCACCCGGGAAGAAGGAATTCCCAGAAAATTCCACGCTTGTGAAGATCGTGTCCACTGTGACTGGGGACACGGAGTTATCCCAAATTATCCCGGAATTCCGGCCCAAAATTCCCAAAAATTGAGCAAAACCCCCCAAAAAAGGCACTGACCAATCAGGGACACCCCAAATTGACACTGACCAATCAGGGGGTACCCCAAAATTGGCACTGACCAATCAGGAACCCCCCAAAACGGACACTGACTAATCAGCATGCGGTACTTGTGCGGTTGCCTTTGGGAACCCCCCAAATCCCCACTGACCAATCAGAGCACCCCCCAAATCCCCACTGACCAATCAGCATGCGGTACTTGTGTGGGTGCCTTTGGGGACACCTCAAATCCCAACTGACCAATCAGAGCACACCCCAAAACAGACACTGACCAATCAGAGCACACCCCAAATCCCAACTGACCAATCAGAGCACACCCCAAAACAGACACTGACCAATCAGAGCACACCCCAAATCCCAACTGACCAATCAGAGCACACCCCAAACTGTCACTGAGCAATCAGGGACACCCCAAATGGAAACTGACCAATCAGAGCACACCCCAAATCCCCACTGACCAATCAGGGACCCCCAAATCCCCACTGACCAATCAGAGCACACCCCAAACCCGCACTGACCAATCAGGGACACCCCAAACTCACACTGGCCAATCAGGGACACCCCAAACCCGCACTGACCAATCAGCATGCGGTACTTGTGCGGGTGCCTTTGGGAACACCCCAAACCCGCACTGACCAATCAGAGCACACCCCAAATCCCCACTGGCCAATCAGAGCACACCCCAAATCCCCACTGACCAATCAGGGACCCCAAACCCGCACAGGCCAATCAGAGCACACCCCAAATCCCCACTGGCCAATCAGAGCACACCCCAAATTTAGCACTGACCAATCAGAGCACACCCCAAAAGGACACTGACCAATCAGAGCACACCCCAAAAGGACACTGACCAATCAGAGCACACCCCAAAAGGACACGGACCAATCAGAGCACACCCCAAACCCGCACTGACCAATCAGCATGCGGTACTTGTGCGGGTGCCTTTGGGAACACCCCAAACCCGCACTGACCAATCAGGGACACCCCAAATCCGCACTGACCAATCACAGCACACCCCAAACCCGCACTGACCAATCAGGGACACCCCAAATCCCCACTGACCAATGAGGAACACCCCAAAAGGACACTGACCAATCAGCATGCGGTACTTGTGCGGGTGCCTTTGGGAACACCCCAAATCCCCACTGACCAATCAGAGCACACCCCAAACCCGCACTGGCCAATCAGAGCACCCCCAAATCCCCACTGACCAATCAGCATGCGGTACTTGTGCGGGTGCCTTTGGGAACACCCCAAACCCGCACTGGCCAATCAGGGACACCCCAAAAGGACACTGACCAATCAGGGACCCCAAACCCGCACTGACCAATCAGAGCACACCCCAAACCCGCACTGACCAATCAGGGACACCCCAAACCCGCACTGACCAATCAGAGCACACCCCAAACCCGCACTGACCAATCAGCATGCGGTACTTGTGCGGGTGCCTTTGGGAACACCCCAAATCCCCACTGACCAATCAGAGCACACCCCAAATCCCCACTGGCCAATCAGAGCACACCCCAAATCCGCACTGACCAATCAGCATGCGGTACTTGTGCGGGTGCCGCGCGTCCTCGATCACCGGCACCACGTTCGTTCGTTTCTTGGCCACGTTGAGCAGGTCCCGGCCCGAGCGGTGCGAGAACTCCACGGCGTACACCACGCCCTCCTGGGGACAGAAATGTCACCAAAATGTCATTAATGTCACCCAAAATGTCACCAATGTCACCCAACTCCACGGTGCACACCACGCCCTCCTGGGGACACCAAAATGTCACCAAAATGTCATTAATGTCACCAAAATGTCACCAAATGTCATTGAACGCCACGGGCGACACCACGCCCTCCTGGGGACACCAAAATGGCAAAAATGCCACCAAAATGTCACCCAACTCCACGGGCGACACCACGCCCTCCTGGGGACAGAAATGTCACCAAAATGTCATCAATGTCACCCAAAAATGTCACCCAACTCCACGGCGTACACCACGCCTCCTGGGGACACCAAAATGTCACCAAAATGTCACCAAATGTCACCAATGTCACGGAACTCCACGGGTACACCACGCCTCCTGGGGACACCAAAACGTCACCAAAAAGGTCATTAATGTCACCCAAAATGTCACCAAAATGTCACCCAACTCCACAGCGTACACCACGCCCTCCTGGGGACACCAAAAATGGCAAAAATGTCACCAAAATGTCACCAAAAATGTCACCCAAAATGTCACTGAACTCCACGGTGCACACCACGCCTCCTGGGGACAGAAATGTCACCAAAAATGTCATCAATGTCACCCAAAATGTCACCAATGTCACCCAAAATGTCACCAATGTGTCACTGAACTCCACGGCGTACACCACGCCCTCCTGGGGACACCAAAATGTCACCAAAATGTCACCCAAAATATCATCAATGTCACCTAACTCCACGGCGTACACCACGCCCTCCTGGGGACAGAAATGTCACCCAAAATGCCATCAATGTCACCCAAAATGTCATCAATGTCACCCAAAATGTCACCCAAAATGTCACTGAACTCCACGGGCGACACCACGCCTCCTGGGGACACCAAAATGGCAAAATGTCACCAAAATGTCACCCAAAATGTCATCAATGTCACTGAACTCCACGGCGTACACCACGCCCTCCTGGGGACAGAAATGTCACCAAAAATGTCACCAAAATGTCATTGAACGCCACGGCATACACCACGCCCTCCTGGGGACACCAAAATGTCACCCAAATGTCATCAATGTCACCCAAAATGTCACTGAAATCCACGGCGTACACCACGCCCTCCTGGGGACACCAAAATGTCATCAATGTCACCCAAAATGTCACCCAACTCCACGGCGTACACCACGCCCTCCTGGGGACACCAAAATGGCAAAATGTCACCAAAATGTCACCAAAAATGTCACCCAAAATGTCACCAAATGTCACTGAACTCCACGGTGCACACCACACCCTCCTGGGGACAGAAATGTCACCAATGTCATCCAAAATGTCACCAATGTCACCAAAATGTCACCCAAAATGTCATCAATGTCACCCAACTCCACGGCGTACACCATGCTCTCCTGGGGACACTGAAATGTCACCCAAAATGTCACCCAAATTTCACCAATGTGTCACTGAACGCCACGGCATACACCACGCCTCCTGGGGACACCAAAATGGCAAAAATGGCACCAAAATGTCACCCAAAATGTCACCAATGTCACCCAACTCCACGGCGTATACCATGCTCTCCTGGGGACACTGAAATGTCACCCAAAATGTCATTAATGTCACCCAAAATGTCACTGAACTACACGGTGTACACCACGCCCTCCTGGGGACAGAAATGTCACCAAAATGTCACCAGTGTCACCCAAAATGTCACCAATGTCACTGAACTCCACGGCGTACACCACGCCCTCCTGGGGACAGAAATGTCACCCAAAATGCCATCAATGTCACCCAAAAATGTCATTAATGTCACCCAACTCCACGGCGTACACCACGCCCTCCTGGGGACACCAAAATGGAAAAAATGTCACCAAAATGTCACCCAAAATGTCACCAATGTCACCCAACTCCACGGCGTACACCACGCCCTCCTGGGGACAGAAATGTCACCAATGTCACCCAAAATGTCACCAAAATGTCACCAATGTCACTGAACTCCACGGCGTACACCACGCCCTCCTGGGGACACCAAAATGTCACCAAAATGTCACCAAATGTCACCAAAATGTCACTGAACTCCACGGCGTACACCACGCCCTCCTGGGGACACCAAAATGGCACCAAAATGTCACCCAAAATGTCACCAATGTCACCCAACTCCACGGGCGTACACCACGCCCTCCTGGGGACAGAAATGTCACCAAAACATCACCCAAAATGTCACCAAAATGTCACTGAACTCCACGGCGTACACCACGCCCTCCTGGAGACACCAAAATGTCACTAAATGTCACCAAAATGTCACCCAATGTCACCAAAATGTCACCAAAATGTCACTGAACTCCACGGTGCACACCACGCCCTCCTGGGGACAGAAATGTCACCAAAATGTCATTAATGTCACCCAAAATTTCACCAAATGTCACCAAAGCGCCACTGAACTCCACGGCGTACACCACGCCCTCCTGGGGACACCAAAATGTCACCAAAATGTCACCAAATGTCACCAAAATGTCATCAATGTCACTGAACTCCACGGGGTACACCACGCCCTCCTGGGGACACCAAAAATGGCAAAAATGTCACCAAAATGTCACCAATGTCACCCAACTCCACGGCGTACACCACGCCCTCCTGGGGACACCAAAACGTCACCAAAAAGGTCATTAATGGCACCAAAAATGTCACCAATGTCACCAATGTCACCCAACTCCACGGCGTACACCACGCCCTCCTGGGGACACCAAAAATGGCACCAAAATGTCACCCAAAATGTCACCCAAAATGTCATTAATGTCACCCAACTCCACGGCGTACACCACGCCCTCCTGGGGACAGAAATGTCACCAAATGTCACCCAAAATGTCATTAATGTCACCCAAAATGTTACCAATGTCACCAAAATGTCCTCAAAATGTCACCCAGAATGTCATCAATGTCACTGAACTCCACGGTGCACACCACGCCCTCCTGGGGACACCAAAAATGTCACCGAAGAACCCACGTGTGTGTGTGTTACCTGTACAGGTGTGTGCGTTACCTGTCCCAGGTGTGTGTGTGTTACCTGTACAGGTGTGTGTGTTACCTGTACAGGTGTGTGTGTTACCTGTCCAGGTGTACATTTACCTGTCCCAGGTGTATTTACCTGCCCCACGATGTCGGACACGTGGCTGACCGTGGTGCCCGAGGCCGCCCCAGGTGTGGGTGTGTGTTACCTGTCCCAGGTGTGTGCTACCTGTCCCAGGTGTGTGTGTTACCTGTCCAGGTGTATTTACCTGCCCCACGATGTCGGACACGTGGCTGACCGTGGTGCCCAGGCCGCCCCCAGGTGTGTGTGTGTGTTACCTGTACAGGTGTGTGTTACCTGTCCCAGGTGTATTTACCTGCCCCACGATGTCGGACACGTGGCTCACGGTGGTGCCCGAGGCCGCCCCAGGTGTGTGTGTGTTACCTGTACAGGTGTGTGTGTTACCTGTCCCAGGTGTGTGTTACCTGTACCAGGTGTGCCCAGGTGTACATTTACCTGTCCAGGTGTACATTTACCTGCCCCACGCATGTCGGACACGTGGCTGACCGTGGTGCCCGAGGCCGCCCCAGGTGTGTGTGTGTGTTACCTGTACAGGTGTACATTTACCTGTCCCAGGTGTGTGTTACCTGTCCCAGGTGTGTGTTACCTGTCCCAGGTGTGTGTGTGTTACCTGTCCCAGGTGTGTGTGTGTGTTACCTGTCCCAGGTGTGTGTGTGTGCTACCTGTACAGGTGTGTGTTACCTGGCCCAGGTGTGCCCAGGTGTACATTTACCTGTCCCAGGTGTGTCATTACCTGCCCCACGATGTCGGACACGTGGCTGACCGTGGTGCCCGAGGCCGCCCCAGGTGTGTGTGTGTGCTACCTGTACAGGTGTACATTTACCTGTCCCAGGTGTGCCCAGGTGTGTTACCTGTCCAGGTGTATTTACCTGCCCCACGATGTCGGACACGTGGCTGACCGTGGTGCCCGAGGCCGCGCCCAGGTGTGTGTGTGTTACCTGTACAGGTGTGTGTGTTACCTGTCCCAGGTGTGTGTGTGTGTTACCTGTACAGGTGTGTGTGTTACCTGTCCCAGGTGTGTGTGTGTTACCTGTATAGGTGTGTATGTTACCTGTCCCAGGTGTGTGTTACCTGTCCCAGGTATGTGTTACCTGCCCAGGTGTGTGTGTTACCTGTCCAGGTGTGTGTTACCTGTCCCAGGTGTGTGTTACCTGTCCCAGGTATGTATTACCTGCCCAGGTGTGTGTGTTACCTGTACAGGTGTGTGTGTTACCTGTCCCAGGTGTACATTAACCTGTGCAGGTGTGTGTGTTACCTGTCCCAGGTGTACATTTACCTGTACAGGTGTGTGTTACCTGTCCAGGTGTCATTACCTGCCCCACGATGTCGGACACGTGGCTGACCGTGGTGCCCGAGCCGCCCCCAGGTGTGTGTGTGTGTTACCTGTCCCAGGTGTGTGTGTTACCTGTCCAGGTGTGTGTTACCTGTCCCAGGTGTGTGTGTTATCTGTCCCAGGTGTGCCCAGGTGTATTTACCTGCCCCACGATGTCGGACACGTGGCTGACCGTGGTGCCCGAGGCCGCCCCAGGTGTGTGTGTGTGTTACCTGTACAGGTGTGTGTGTTACCTGTCCCAGGTGTACATTTACCTGTCCCAGGTGTGTGTTACCTGTCCCAGGTGTACATTTACCTGTCCCAGGTGTGCCCAGGTGTACATTTACCTGTCCCAGGTGTGTGTTACCTGTCCAGGTGTATTTACCTGCCCCACGATGTCGGACACGTGGCTCACGGTGGTGCCCGAGGCCGCGCCCCAGGTGTGTGTGTGTTACCTGTCCCAGGTGTGTGTGTTACCTGTACAGGTGTGTGTTACCTGTCCCAGGTGTACATTTACCTGTCCCAGGTGTATTTACCTGCCCCACGATGTCGGACACGTGGCTGACCGTGGTGCCCGAGGCCGCCCCAGGTGTGTGTGTGTGTTACCTGTCCCAGGTGTGTGTGTATTTACCTGTCCCAGGTGTGTATTTACCTGTCCCAGGTGTGTATTTACCTGCCCCACGATGTCGGACACGTGGCTCACGGTGGTGCCCGAGGCCGCTTCCCCAGGTGTGTAGTGTGTGTTACCTGTACAGGTGTGTGTGTGCGTTACCTGTCCAGGTGTGTGTTACCTGTCCCAGGTGCCCAGGTGTGTGTTACCTGTCCAGGTGTACATTTACCTGCCCCACGATGTCGGACACGTGGCTCACGGTGGTGCCCGAGGCCGCCCCAGGTGTGTGTGTGTTACCTGTACAGGTGTGTGTGTGTGTTACCTGTACAGGTGTGTGTGTTACCTGTCCCAGGTGTGTGTGTTACCTGTCCAGGTGTACATTTACCTGTCCCAGGTGTATTTACCTGCCCCACGATGTCGGACACGTGGCTGACCGTGGTGCCCGAGGCCGCGCCCCCAGGTGTGTGTGTGTGTTACCTGTACAGGTGTGTGTGTTACCTGTCCCAGGTGTACATTTACCTGTCCCAGGTGTACATTTACCTGCCCCACGATGTCGGACACGTGGCTGACCGTGGTGCCCGAGGCCGCGCCCAGGTGTGTGTGTGTGTTACCTGTACAGGTGTGTGTTACCTGTCCCAGGTGTATTTACCTGCCCCACGATGTCGGACACGTGGCTCACGGTGGTGCCCGAGGCCGCCCCAGGTGTGTGTGTGTGTTACCTGTACAGGTGTGTGTTACCTGTCCCAGGTGTGTGTTACCTGTACCAGGTGTGCCCAGGTGTACATTTACCTGTCCAGGTGTACATTTACCTGCCCCACGATGTCGGACACGTGGCTGACCGTGGTGCCCGAGGCCGCTCCCAGGTGTGTGTGTGTGTTACCTGTACAGGTGTACATTTACCTGTCCCAGGTGTGTGTTACCTGTGCAGGTGTGTGTGTGTGTTACCTGTACAGGTGTACATTTACCTGTCCCAGGTGTGTGTTACCTGTCCCAGGTGTGTGTTACCTGTCCCAGGTGTGTGTGTGTTACCTGTCCCAGGTGTGTGTGTGTGTTACCTGTCCCAGGTGTGTGTGTGCTACCTGTACAGGTGTGTGTTACCTGGCCCAGGTGTGCCCAGGTGTACATTTACCTGTCCCAGGTGTGTCATTACCTGCCCCACGATGTCGGACACGTGGCTGACCGTGGTGCCCGAGGCCGCTCCCAGGTGTGTGTGTGTTACCTGTCCCAGGTGTGTGTTACCTGTCCCAGGTGTGTGTGTTACCTGTCCCAGGTGTGTTACCTGTCCCAGGTGTATTTACCTGCCCCACGATGTCGGACACGTGGCTCACGGTGGTGCCCGAGGCCGCCCCAGGTGTGTGTGTTACCTGTACAGGTGTACATTTACCTGTCCCAGGTGTGTGTTACCTGTCCCAGGTGTGTGTGTTACCTGTGCAGGTGTGTGTTACCTGTCCCAGGTGTGTGTGTTACCTGTCCAGGTGTATTTACCTGCCCCACGATGTCGGACACGTGGCTGACCGTGGTGCCCGAGGCCGCGCCCAGGTGTGTGTGTGTGTTACCTGTACAGGTGTGTGTGTTACCTGTCCCAGGTGTGTCCAGGTGTATTTACCTGCCCCACGATGTCGGACACGTGGCTCACGGTGGTGCCCGAGGCCGCCCCAGGTGTGTGTGTGTGTGTTACCTGTACAGGTGTGTGTGTTACCTGTCCCAGGTGTGTGTTACCTGTCCCAGGTGTATGTTACCTATCCCAGGTGTACATTTACCTGTCCCAGGTGTACATTTACCTGTCCCAGGTACATTTACCTGTCCCAGGTGTGTGTTACCTGTCCCAGGTGTACATTTACCTGCCCCACGATGTCGGACACGTGGCTGACCGTGGTGCCCGAGGCCGCGCCCAGGTGTGTGTGTGTGTTACCTGTCCCAGGTGTGTAGTGTTACCTGTACAGGTGTGTGTGTTACCTGTACAGGTGTGTGTGTTACCTGTCCCAGGTGTGCCCAGGTGTACATTTACCTGTCCCAGGTGTGTGTTACCTGTCCCAGGTGTATTTACCTGCCCCACAATGTCGGACACGTGGCTCACGGTGGTGCCCGGCCGCCCCAGGTGTGTGTGTGTGTTACCTGTCCAGGTGTGTGTGTTACCTGTCCCAGGTGTGTGTGTTACCTGTCCCAGGTGTGTCATTACCTGCCCCACGATGTCGGACACGTGGCTGACCGTGGTGCCCGAGGCCGCCCCAGGTGTGTGTGTGTGCTACCTGTACAGGTGTGTGTGTTACCTGTCCCAGGTGTGTGTTACCTGTCCCAGGTGTGCCCAGGTGTGTGTTACCTGTCCCAGGTGTGTATTTACCTGCCCCACGATGTCGGACACGTGGCTCACGGTGGTGCCCGAGGCCGCGCCCAGGTACAGCACCTTCGCGCCGGGCCGGATGTGGATCTGGTCGATGCCGCCCAGGATGGCGGCCGCCAGCTTGGAGCGGAACGGGTTCCAGGCGCGGTACTCGATGGAGCTGTCCCCGTCCTGCAAACCAGTACGGACCAGTTAAAACCAGTACGGACCAGTTTAAACCAGTATGGACCAGTTAAAACCAGTATAAACCAGTATGTTCATACTTCCACCCCAGTAAGGCCCAAACCCCTGAAGGGTTCCAGGCCCGGTACTCGATGGAGCTCTCCCCGTCCTGGAAACCAGTACGAACCAGTTTGAACCAGTACAAACCAGTATGGACCAGTATGGACCAGTATAAACCAGTATGTTCATACTTCCACTCCCAGTAAGGCCCAAACCCCTGAAGGGTTCCAGGCGCGGTACTAGATGGAGCTCTCCCCGTCCTGCAAACCAGTACGGACCAGTTTGAACCAGTATAGACCAGTTTAAACCGGTTAAAACCAGTATGGACCAGTATGAACCAGTACATTTCCATTACCCATTCCCATTGCTCCCAGTAAAGCCCAAACCCCTGAAGGGCTCCAGGCGCGGTACTCGATGGAGCTCTCCCCGTCCTGGAAACCAGTACGGACCAGTTAAAACCAGTACGGACCAGTATGGACCAGTATAGACCAGTATGAACCAGTACATGTCCATTACCCATTCCCAGTGCTCCCAGTAAGGCCCAAACCCCTGAAGGGTTCCAGGCACGGTACTCGATGGAGCTGTCCCCGTCCTGGAAACCAGTACGGACCAGTTAAAATCAGTACGAACCAGTTTAAACCAGTATGAACCAGTATGGACCAGTATAAACCAGCATGTTCATACTTCCACTCCCAGTAAGGCCCAAACCCCTGAAGGGTTCCAGGCACGGTACTCGATGGAGCTGTCCCCGTCCTGGAAACCAGTACGGACCAGTTAGAACCAGTACGGACCAGTTTAAACCAGTATAGACCAGTTAAAACCAGTATAGACCAGTATGAACCAGTTTAAACCGTGTATTATCCCAAATAAAATCCAATATCCCTGAAGGGTTCCAGGCCCGTACTGGAGCGGAGCTGTCCCCGTCCTGGAAACCAGTATCGACCAGTTTGAACCAGTATGGACCAGTTAAAACCAGTATGGACCAGTTAAAACCAGTATAGACCAGTATGAACCACTTTAAACCGTGTATTATCCCAAATAAAATCCACATCCCTGAAGGGTTCCAGGCCCGGTACTCGATGGAGCTGTCCCCGTCCTGGAAACCAGCACGGACCAGTTAAAACCAGTACGGACCAGTTTAAACCAGTACGGACCAGTATGGACCAGTGTGGACCAGTACATTTCCATTACCCATTCCCAGTGCTCCCAGTAAGGCCCAAACCCCTGAAGGGTTCCAGGCCCGGTACTCAATAGAGGTGTCCCTGTCCTGGAAACCAGTATGGACCAGTACAGACCAGCACAAACCAGTATGGACCAGTACAGACCAGCACAAACCAGTATGGACCAGTACAGACCAGCATAAACCAGTATGGACCAGTACAAACCAGTATGGGCCAGTACAGACTAGTATAAGCCAGTATGGACCAGTATAAACTAGTACGGACCAGTACAGACCAGTATAAACCAGAACAAACCAGTACAGACCAGTAAAAACCAATATGGGCCAGTACGGACCAGTACAGACCAATACAAACCAGTATGGCCCAGCATAAACCAGTATCAACCAGTATAAACCAGTATAAACCAGTATGGACCACTACACCTAACACAGACCAATATAAACCAGTTCCTCCCAGTATAAACCAGTCCATGCCAGTTTGTCCCAGTTCCTCCCAGTCTCCTTCTCAACCCCAAAATTCCCATTTTTATGCCCAAAATTCCCATTTTTCACCCTAAAACCGCCGCGTTTTTTTCCTCCCAGTACAAACCAGTCCCTCCCAGTATAACCCAGTTCCTCCCAGTATAAACCAGTCCCTCCCAGTCCTCCTCTTCATCCCTAAAATTCCCGGTTTTGTCCCCAAAATTCCCATTTTTCCCGCCAAAATCCCCGTTTTTCACCCTAAAACCGCCACGTTTTTTCCTCCCAGTCCCTCCCAGTTCCCTCCCAGTACAAACCAGTCCATCCCAGTACAAACCAGTTCCCTCCCAGTATAAACCAGTCCCTCCCAGTTTCCTTTTTATCCCCCAAATTCCCATTTTTGCCCCCAAGATTCCCCGTTTTTCACCCTAAAACCGCCGGGTTTGTTCCTCCCAGTCCCTCCCAGTCCCTCCCAGTACAAACCAGTACAAACCAGTACAAACCAGTAAAAACCAGTGCCTCACCTCGACGCTGATGCGCTTCTCCCCGTACACCGACTCCCCCGGCACCAGGTTCCGCGTCACCAGCGCGTCCTCGCGGCCACGGCAGATGAACACACCTGGGGAGGGAACACACCTGAGACACACCTGGGATACACCTGAGACACACCTGAGACACACCTGAGATACACCTGAGACACACCTGAGATACACCTGAGATACACCTGAGACACACCTGAGATACACCTGAGACACACCTGAGATACACCTGAGATACACCTGAGATACACCTGGGGAGGGAACACACCTGAGACACACCTGAGACACACCTGAGACACACCTGAGACACACCTGAGACACCTGAGATACACCTGAGATACACCTGAGATACACCTGAGATACACCTGAGACACACCTGGGATACACCTGAGACACACCTGAGATACACCTGAGATACACCTGAGATACACCTGGGAGGGGACACACCTGAGACACACCTGAGACACACCTGAGACACACCTGAGACACACCTGAGACACCTGAGATACACCTGAGATACACCTGAGATACACCTGAGATACACCTGAGACACACCTGAGACACACCTGAGACACACCTGAGATACACCTGAGACACACCTGAGAGACACCTGAGATACACCTGAGAGACACCTGAGATACACCTGAGATACACCTGAGATACACCTGAGACACACCTGAGACACACCTGAGACACACCTGAGATACACCTGAGACACACCTGAGATACACCTGAGATACACCTGAGATACACCTGAGATACACCTGAGATACACCTGAGACACACCTGAGACACACCTGAGACACCTGAGATACACCTGAGACACCTGAGACACACCTGAGACACACCTGAGACACACCTGAGATACACCTGAGATACACCTGAGATACACCTGAGATACACCTGAGATACACCTGAGATACACCTGAGACACACCTGAGACACACCTGAGATACACCTGAGATACACCTGAGACACACCTGAGATACACCTGAGACACACCTGAGACACACCTGAGACACACCTGAGACACACCTGAGACACACCTGAGACACACCTGAGACACCTGAGATACACCTGAGACACCTGAGACACACCTGAGACACACCTGAGACACACCTGAGACACACCTGAGATACACCTGAGACACACCTGAGACACACCTGAGACACACCTGAGATACACCTGAGACACCTGAGACACACCTGAGACACACCTGAGATACACCTGAGACACACCTGAGACACACCTGAGACACACCTGAGACACACCTGAGATACACCTGAGACACCTGAGACACACCTGAGACACACCTGAGATACACCTGAGATACACCTGAGACACACCTGAGACACACCTGAGATACACCTGAGACACACCTGAGATACAGCTGAGACACACCTGAGACACACCTGAGATACACCTGAGACACACCTGAGACACACCTGAGACACACCTGAGATACACCTGGGACACACCTGAGACACACCTGAGACACACCTGAGACACACCTGAGATACACCTGAGACACACCTGAGACACACCTGAGATACACCTGAGACACACCTGAGACACACCTGAGATACACCTGAGACACACCTGAGACACCTGAGACACACCTGAGACACACCTGAGAACACCTGAGACACACCTGAGACACACCTGAGACACACCTGAGATACACCTGAGATACACCTGAGACACCTGAGATACACCTGAGATACACCTGAGACACACCTGGGATACACCTGAGACACACCTGAGACAGACCTGAGACACCTGAGACACCTGAGATACACCTGAGACACACCTGAGACACACCTGAGACACACCTGAGACACACCTGAGATACACCTGAGACACACCTGAGATACACCTGAGATACACCTGAGACACACCTGAGACACACCTGAGATACACCTGAGATACACCTGAGATACACCTGAGATACACCTGAGACACACCTGAGACACCTGAGATACACCTGAGATACACCTGAGACACCTGAGATACACCTGAGATACACCTGAGACACACCTGAGACACACCTGAGACACACCTGAGACACACCTGAGATACACCTGAGATACACCTGAGACACACCTGAGATACACCTGAGACACACCTGAGATACACCTGAGATACACCTGAGATACACCTGAGATACACCTGAGACACACCTGAGACACACCTGAGACACACCTGAGACACACCTGAGACACACCTGAGATACACCTGAGATACACCTGAGACACACCTGAGATACACCTGAGACACACCTGAGACACACCTGAGACACACCTGAGACACACCTGAGACACACCTGAGACACACCTGAGATACACCTGAGACACACCTGAGATACACCTGAGATACACCTGAGACACACCTGAGATACACCTGAGACACACCTGAGACACACCTGAGACACACCTGAGACACACCTGGGACACACCTGAGACACACCTGAGATACACCTGAGATACACCTGAGACACACCTGAGACACACCTGAGATACACCTGAGATACACCTGAGACACACCTGAGATACACCTGAGACACATCTGAGACACACCTGAGACACCTGAGACACACCTGAGACACACCTGAGACACATCTGAGACACCTGAGATACACCTGAGACACACCTGAGATACACCTGAGACACACCTGAGATACACCTGAGACACACCTGAGATACACCTGAGACACACCTGAGACACACCTGAGATACACCTGAGACACACCTGAGACACACCTGAGATACACCTGAGATACACCTGAGATACACCTGAGATACACCTGAGACACACCTGGGATACACCTGAGATACACCTGAGATACACCTGAGATACACCTGAGACACACCTGAGACACACCTGAGACACACCTGAGACACACCTGAGACACACCTGAGACACACCTGAGATACACCTGAGACACCTGAGATACACCTGAGATACACCTGAGACACACCTGAGACACACCTGACACACCTGAGACACACCTGAGATACACCTGAGATACACCTGGGGACACCTGGGACACACCCAGACCCACAGCTGCTCCACAGCCCCATCCCCAGCCCCTCCCAGTATATCCCAGTTACCCCTCCCACTATTCCCAATTCCCTCCCAGTCCCTCCCAGTATTCCCAGCTACCCTGCCAGTATCCCAGTTACCCTCCCAGTCCCTTCCAGTATCCCCAGTTACCCTCCCAGTATCCCCAGCTCCCTCCCAGTCCCCCCAGTATCCCCAGTTACCCTCCCAGTCCCTCCCAGTATCCCCAGCTCCCTCCCAGTCCCCCCAGTATCCCCCAGTTACCCTCCCAGTCCCTCCCAGTTCCCCAGCTCCTCTCCCAGTCCCTCCCAGTATCCCCAGTTACCCTCCCCAGTATCCCCAGTTACCCTCCCAGTATCCCCAGCTCCCTCCCAGTCCCTCCCAGTATCCCCAGTTACCCTCCCAGTCCCTCCCAGTATCCCCAGTTACCTCCCAGTCCCTCCCAGTCCATCCCAGTATCCCCAGTTACCCTCCCAGTCCCTCCCAGTATCCCCAGTTACCCTCCCAGTACCCCCAGCTCCTGTCCCAGTCCCTCCCAGTATCCTCAGCTTCCTCCCAGTCCCTCCCAGTATCCCCAGCTCCCTCCCAGTCCCTCCCGGTATCCTCCAGTCCCTCCCAGTCCCTCCCAGTATCCCCAGTTACCCTCGTGTCTGTGCGGCTCCACCGTCACTTTTTTTCCGCCTTTGAAGCCGCCGCGGGCCCCGCCCCCTCCTCTGGCCCCGCCCCCTCGGCCCCGGCCCCGCCCCCGGGGGCCGCCGCGGGCCCCGCCCCCTCCTCGGGCCACGCCCCCTCCGCGGGCCCCGCCCCGCTCACAGGGGCGCCAAACCGGAACCTGCGGGAAGGGACACTGGTTAAACTGGGAATACTGGGATGTACTGGGAGGGGTTAAACTGGGGTTAAACTGGGACGTACTGGGAGAGGTTACTGGGGTTATACTGGGATGTACTGGGAGGGGTTACTGGGGTTATACTGGGATGTACTGGGAGGGAATACTGGGGTTAAACTGGGAATACTGGGATGTACTGGGAGGAGATACTGGGGCTATACTGGGAATACTGGGAGGGGTTACTGGGGGAAACCAGAACCTGCAGGGAAGGGACACTGGTTAAACTGGGAATACTGGGATGTACTGGGAGGGATACTGGGGTTATACTGGGATGTACTGGGAGGGGATACTGGGGTTATACTGGGATGTACTGGGAGAGGTTACTGGGGTTATACTGGGAATACTGGGATGTACTGGGAGGGGTTACGGGGATTATACCGGGATGTACTGGGAGGGGATACTGGGGGAAACCGGAACCTGCAGGAAAGGGACACTGGTTAAACTGGGAATACTGGGATGTACTGGGAAGGGATACTGGGGCTATACTGGGAATACTGGGATGTACTGGGAGGGGTTACTGGGGTTATACTGGGATGTACTGGGAGGGAATACTGGGGTTAAAATGGGAATACTGGGATGTACTGGGAGGGGTTACTGGGGTTAAACTGGGATGTACTGGGAGTGGATACTGATGTTATACTGGGATGTACTGGGAGGGAATACTGGGGTTAAACTGGGAATACTGGGATGTACGGGAGGGGTTACTGGGGGAAACCGGAACCTGCGGGAAGGGACACTGGTTAAACTGGGAATACTGGGATGTACTGGGAGGGGTTACTGGGGTTATACTGGCGTGTAGTGGAAGGAGTTACTGGGGTTAAACTGGGGATACTGGGATGTACTGGGAGGGGATACTGGGGCTATACTGAAATATACTGGGAGAGGTTACTGGGGTTATACTGGGATGTACTGGGAGAGGTTACTGGGGTTAAACTGGGAATACTGGGATGTACTGGGAGGGGATACTGGGTTTATACTGGGATGTACTGGGAGGCCGGATACTGGGGTTATACTGGGATGTACTGGGAGGGGTTACGGGGATTATACCGGGATGTACTGGGAGGGGTTATTGGGGGGAAACCGGAACCTGCAGGAAAGGGACACTGGTTAAACTGGGAATACTGGGATGTACTGGGAGGGGATACTGAGGCTATACTGGCGTGTAGTGGGAGGAGTTACTGGGGTTAAACTGGGGATACTGGGATGTACTGGGAGGGGATACTGGGGCTATACTGAGATATACTGGGAGAGGTTACTGGGGTTATACTGGGATGTACTGGGAGAGGTTACTGGGGTTAAACTGGGAATACTGGGATGTACTGGAAGGGGATACTGGGGTTATACTGGGAATACTGGGAGGGGTTACTGGGGAAACCGGAACCCGCGGAAAGGGAAACTGGTTAAACTGGGAATACTGGGAGAGGATATTGGGGTTATACAGGGGTTAAACTGGGGATACTGGGATATACTGGGAGGGCTTACTGGGGTTAGACTGGGATGTACTGGGACGGCATACTGGGGCTATACTGGAATATATTGGGAGGGGTTACTGGGGTTAAACTGGGAATACTGGGATGTACTGGGAGGGGATACTGGGGTTATACTGGGATATACTGGGAGAGGTTACTGGGGTTATATTGGGATGTACTGGGAGAGGATACTGGGGTTATACTGGGATGTACTGGGAGGGGATACTGGGGGAAATCAGAACCTGTGGGAAAGGGAAACTGGAGTTAAACTGGGGATACTGGGATGTACTGGGACGGGATACTGGGGTTAAACTGGGATATACTGGGATGTACTGGGAGGGGTTACTGGGGTTATACTGGGATATACTGGGAGGGAATACTGGGGTTATACAGGGGTTAAATTGGGGATACTGGGATATACTGGGAGGGGTTACTGGGGTTAAACTGGGAATACTGGGATGTACTGGGAGCGGTTACTGGGGTTAAACTGGGAATACTGGGATGTACTGGGAGGGGTTACTGCGGTTAAACTGGGGTATACTGGGATGTACTGGGAGGGGATACTGGGGTTAAACTGGGATATATTGGGAGAGGTTACTGGAGTTAGACTGGGATATACTGGGAGGGGTTACTGGGGTTATACTTGGGCTAAACTGGGAATACTGGGATATACTGGGAGGGGTTACTGGGGTTATACTGGGGCTAAACTGGGAATACTGGGGATGTACTGGGAGGGGATACTGGGGATATACTGGGGATGGGGTTACTGGGGTTAAACTGGGAATACTGGGATATACTGGGAGGGGATTCTGGGCTTATACTGGGGATAATGGGATATACTGGGAAAGGTTACTGGGGAAAACTGGGATATACTGGGAAGGGATACTGGGGTTACACTGGGAGAGACTGGGCGGGAAACTGGAACCTGTGGGAAAGGGAAACTGGGGTTACTGGGATATACTGGGAGGGGATACTGGGTTATACTGGGTTTAAACTGGGGTTACTGGGATGTACTGGGAAGGGTTACTGGGGAAACTGGGGTTACTGGGATATACTGGGAAGGGTTACTGGGGAAACTGGGGTTACTGGGATATACTGGGAGGGACTGGGGGTAACTGGGGTTATACTGGGACAGAAACCAGAACCTGTGGGGGGAAACTGGGGTTAAACTGGGGATACTGGGAGGGACTGGGAGGGGTTACTGGGGATACTGGGAGGGGTTACTGGGGATACTGGGAGGGACTGGGAGGGGTTACTGGGGATACTGGGAGGGACTGGGAGGAAACCAGAACCTGGGGGGGGAAAACTGGGGTTAAACTGGGGATACTGGAAAGGGTTACTGGGGTAACTGGGAGGGACTGGGGCTACTAGGACATACTGGGAAGGGTTACTGGGGATACTGGGATGTACTGGGAGAGGTTATTGGGGTTAAACTGGGGATACTGGGATATACTGGGGGGGAGCCTGAGGTTACTGGGATAAACTGGGATACACTAGGAAGGGATATTGGGGATACTGGGGTTATACTGGGAGAGACTGGGGAAACTGGAACCTGTGTGGGGGGAAACTGGCGTTACTGGGATATACTGGGATGTACTGGGATGCACTGGGGATACTAAGAGGGGATACTGGGGGAAACTGGGAGGGGATACTGGGGTTAAACTGGGGTTACTGGGATATACTGGGATATACTGGGATGTACTGGGGATACTAAGAGGGATACTGGGGAAACTGGGAGGGGATACTGGGGTTAAACTGGGGTTAAACTGGGGTTACTGGGATATACTGGGATATACTGGGATGTACTGGGGATACTAAGAGGGGATACTGGGGAAACTGGGAGGGAATACTGGGGTTACTGGGATGGACTGGGAGAGACCAGGAAGGTAACTGGGGTTACTGGGAGGGAACTGGGGTTACTGGGGATACTGGGGTTACTGGGAGGGGACTGGGAAGGGAACTGGGGGTACTGGGAGGAGTTACTGGGGATACTGGGACGGACTGGGGGGGAACTGGGACTACTGGGAATGTAACTGGGGATACTGGGAGGGACTGGGAGGGGAAACTGGGAATACTGGGAGAGAACTGGGAGGGGATAGGAAGAGAAAAGGATTATACTGGGAGGGACTGGTTTATACTGGGAGGAGCCGAGAAGGGACTGGGAGGGCAGTGGGGCTCCCAGAACGGGCAGGGCTGGGGTTACTGGTTTATACTGGTTTGTACTGGGACTCACCTCGGCCCCGGAAGCCGCCGCGTCCCCCTCGGGGGCTGAAACCTGCAGGGAACTGGTCAGACTGGGAGCTACTGGGAGCTACTGGGAGCAGCCCTGGGGGGCCCCAGTATATCCCAGTATAACCCAGTAACCCCCAAAACCCTCCCAGTCCATCCCAGTTACCCCCAAAACCCTCCCAGTACATCCCAGTTACCTCCAAAACCCTCCCAGTACATCCCAGTATAACCCAGTTACCCCAAAACCCTCCCAGTAGCCCCCAGTTCTCTCCCAGTTCATCCCAGTCCCATCCCAGTTGCTCCCAGTACATCCCAGTAACCCCCAGTTCCTCCCAGTCCATCCCAATTCCCTCCCGTTACTCGCAGTACATTCCAGTATCATCCCAGTTCATCCCAGTTTACGCCCAGTTCATCCCAGTCTCTCCCAGTTCATCCCAGTTGCCCTCCCAGTTCCTCCCTGTAACCCCCAGTCCCATCCCAGTACATCCCAGTTACCCTCGAATCCCCTCCCAGTCTCTCCCAGTCCATCCGTTCCCTCCCAGTCCCCCCCCAGTCCATTCCAGTCCCCTCCAGTTCCCTCCCAGTCCATCCCAGTCCCTCCCAGTCCATCCCAGTCCATCCCAGTTCCCTCCCAGTCCCCCCCAGTTCCCCTCCCAGTCCATCCCAGTCCCCCAGTTTTCCTCCCAGTCCCTCCCAGTCCATCCCAGTTACCCCCGAATCCCCTCCCAGTCCTCCCCAGTCTCTCCCAGTCCATCCCAGTCCATCCCAGTCCCCCCACTTCCCTCCCAGTCCCCCCAGTCCATCCCAGTCCATCCCAGTCCCCCCAGTTCCCTCCCAGTTCCCCCCCAAGTCCATCCCCAGTCCCTCCCAGTCTATCCCAGTTCCCCCAGTTCCCTCCCAGTCCCCCCAGTTCCCTCTCTCAGTCCCTCCCAGTCTCTCCCAGTCCATCCCAGTTCTCTCCCAGTCCCCCCAGTTCCCTCCTAGTCCATCCCAGTCCCTCCCAGTCCATCCCAGTTCCTCCCAGTCCCCCCGTTACCCTCCCAGTCCCTCCCAGTCCCCCAGTTCCTCTCCCAGTGCTCCCCAGTTCAAACCAGTTCACCCCAGCATCCTCCCAGTTTATCCCAGTAACTCCGCACATCCTCCCAGTCCCCCCAGTTCCCTCCCAGTCCCCCACTTCCCTCCCAGTCCTCCCCAGTCTCTCTCAGTCCTGTCCAGTTCCTCCCAGTCCCCCCACTTCGCCTCCCAGTCCTCCCCAGTCTCTCCCAGTCCATCCCAGTCCCCCAGTCCCTCCCAGTCCATCCCAGTTTCCCACCCGGCCTCATTGCGCTGCTCTCTCCACGCGGGGCCCGCGCGCCTGTGCCGGAACCGGTAGTGACGTCACAAACCGCGCCCCCAGGCCCCGCGCACGCGCCGTCCGCTCCCGGCGCTCAGGCCGCGCCCCGTTCCGGGCGGAAGTGCCCTCAGCCGGCCCCGGGGCGGCTCCCGAGGGGATTTTGGGGTAAAAAACGCGGATTTTGGGACAAAAATCGGGGATTTTGGGATAAGAAAAGGGGATTTTGGGGTCGAACGGGACGTTTTGTGGCGCCTCGCGGCGTTTTGGCGCCATTTCCGGCGGACTCCGCCGCCATTTTTCCTCCCAGACGAGACGCTCCGGCCCGAAGGCGGCGCTCTGTGGGCGCGGTGACGTCATTTCCGGCGGCGCTCCGGCAATTCCGGCGGGACTCGTTGGTTCCGGCGGGCGGCGGGCGCGGTGAAAGTGACTTTGAGGACTGGGACGTACTGGGAGCACTGGGAGGGACTGGGAGGCAGCTGGGAGCACTGGGAGGGCAACTGGGAGGGACTGGGAGCACTGGGAGGGGCAAACTGGGGCAACTGGGAGCAACTGGGAGCGCTGGGAGGGGGTCGGGGGGACGCTGGGGTCGGGTTAGGCCGCGCTGGGAGGGACTGGGGGAACTGGGATGGACTGGGAGGGACTGGGATGGACTGGGATGGATGTGGGGAGCTACTGGGAGGAACTGGGAGGATGCTGAGGTGAACTGGTTTGATCTGGGAGCACTGGGAGGCGATACTGGATGGGTCTGGGCGTTACTGGGATGAACTGGGAGGAACTGGGACAAACTGTGAGGGACTGGGATGGACTGGGGGAACTGGGATAAACTGGGAGGGATGTGGGGAGTTACTGGGATGAACTGGGAGCACCGGGAGGCGATACTGGGATGGGTCTGGGTCTTACTGGGAGCACTGGGAGGGTACTGGGATGAACTGGGGAGCGCTGGGAGGAGTGTGGGGGGTTACTGGTGGTAACTGGGATGAACTGGGAGGGTCCTGGGGAGGTTACTGGGATGAACTGGGAGCACTGGGAGGCGTTACTGGGATGAACTGGGAGTTACTGGGATGAACTGGGAGTTACTGGGATGAACTGGGAGGGACTGGGAGGGGTGTGGGGGGTTACTGGGATGAACTGGGAGGAACTGGGAGCACTGGGAGAGCCCTGACTGGGAACTGGGAGGAGTTACTGGTTTGAACTGGTTTGGACTGGGCGATCCAGGTTGTGCTAATTAGCGATTAATAATTTCACTAATTAATTAATTAATTAATGCCCCAGCGATCCCTTCCTGGGGGTTTCATTAACCCTGGGGGGGTCATTAATTAAACACTGAATTAATTTCCATAATTAACAATGAATTAATTAATGAGTTAATGAATGAATTAAATTAATAATTAATAATTAATTCCTGGAGTTTTAATTAATTATATCAAACATTATTTTTAGTATCATTGGATTTAATATTGCTTAGGGGGGCAATTAATAATTTGGAGCTGTAATTAATTAATCCCAGGGTGCTAATTAAGAGCCCCCATTAATTAAATAATAACTTAATAATTAAATTAATTTAAAATTAATTTTTAATGTTCTTTTTTTTCCTTTATTTTCTTTTTTCTTTTTTCTCAGGAGTGAAATTAATTAACTCAGGCTGCACTAATTAACCTCAGGAGTCTTAATTAGGTAATAAAAGCATTATTAATTAACAGGGCACTAATTAACATCATTAATTACCTTTTAATTCCCTTTATTTCCATTTTCCTGCTATTAATTAATTTAGAGCAAATTAATTAACTGAATTAATTACAGCAGCCCCTTAATTAATAATTAACAGTGCCCATTAATTAATTTGGTGCTAATTAGCATAATTAATGAGCTTTTAATTCCCTTTTGTCACTTTTTATTCTCTCACTTCTCTCTCCAGGGTGTAATTAATTAATTCAGGGCAGGATTAATTAATCCTGCTAATTGACAATGGGAGTATTAATTAATTAATTAATTGGCATCATTAATTAGCAGCCAGTGCTCATTTGCTGGCTTTGCTTTCATTTTATTCCCTTATTTTTCACCCAGAGATTAATTAAGCAATTAATTAATTAAACCCAAAAGGCTCCTAATTAATCCTGGAGAGTGCTAATTAATTAATTAGGTGCTAATTAACCTGGTTAATTATCCTTTATTCCAATAATTCCCTTCACATTTCTCACTTATTTTTTATTAGGTTTTGGCTTATTTACATTCCATTAATTAACCCATTCGTTAATTAATTAACCCCAGGGCTCTTTAAATTAATCTTGTCAGTTGTTTTTAATTAATTAATAAACAGTCAAGCTGCTAACTCATTAATTAGGTGATAATTACCATAATTAGTGATTTTTAATTTTTTTGTCTCTTGGTTTTAGGTTTATTTGTTATTCTGGGCTGAGATTGATTAATCTGTTAATGAAATAATTATTCTTAAAAGTTTATTAATTAATAATACACATTATTAGCTTGCTAATGACATGTTAATCAGTGTGGTAATTAATTAATTAGCATTAATTAGCATCACTAATAACTTCAATTTTTCAATTTGCTGCTTTTATTCTGTTATTTTTTATTCCAGGGTGTAATTAGTTAGCCTGATAATTAATTAATTATTATTAGAGGCTTGTTAATTAACACTAATTCGATGTTAATTAGCTGCAAATTAAATAATTAGCTGGTAATCCACATAATTAATGATTTTTGGTGTTTTCACTTTTATTTTACTGCGTTTTTCACTGCTGGATAGAATCAATTAATAATTCAGTGTACTAATTAGCAAACTATGCTAATAATTAATTGGCTGAGCACTAATTAGCCGCCTAGTTAATTAATTAGCTGCTAATTAACCTTTTTTCTTTCCAAAACCCCCAGGAGGAGCCTCCAAACCTCCATTTCCCCCCGTGTTTGGAGCAATTAACGCCCCCTGAGCTCAATTAATCGAGGCAGGCTGGTAATTAAGAGCCCCTGGAGGGTGATTAATGACCCCAGGTGCTAATGAGGTTTCCCTAATTAGGTTAATTAGCCATGGCTGAGGACATCAAGGCCAAGCTGGGCCGCTACAAGACGGCGCCGTTCGACAGCCGCTTCCCCAACCAGAACCAGACCCGCAACTGCTGGCAGAACTACCTGGGTAACCCCAAAAAACCCACCTGGGCACCCCAAAAACCGGCCTGGGCACCCCAAAAACCGCCTGGGCACCCCGAAAAACCCCAAAATCCCCCAAAAAATCCCCCCAAAAATAGCGAAATTTGGGGTTTTTCGACATCGAAATACTTGATGTCTCAGTATTTGGGATTGAACAAAATCTTCCTTAAATTCATCTGGGAGAGCCCAGAAATCACTTGGATACCCCAAAACCACCTGGGCACCCCAAAAACCGCCCTGGGCACCCCGAAAAACCCCAAAATCCCCAAAATTCCCCAAAAAATCGCCCCCCCAAAATAGCGAAATTTGGGGTTTTCTGTCGAAATAGGGTGGGTAGACCTGATGTCTCAGTATTTGGGATTGCACAAAATCTTCTTTAAATTCACCTGGGAGAGCCCAGAAATCACCTCGGCACCCCAAAAACCACCTGGGCACCCCAAAAACCGCCTGGGCACCCCGAAAAACCCCAAAATCCCCAAAATTCCCCAAAAAATCCCCCCAAAAAGAGCGAAATTTGGGGTTTTTCTACGCCGAAAAAGGGTGGGCAGACCTGATGTCCCAGTGTTTGAGATTGCACAAAATCTTCTTTAAATTCACCTGGATATCCCAAAACCCACCTGGGCACCCCAAAAACCTACTGGGGCACCCCAAAAATCACCTGGGCACCCAGAAAATCCCCAAAATCCCCAGAATTCCCCAAAAAATTCCCCTAAAATCTCATAATTTGGGGTTTTTTACACCGAAATAGGGTGGGTAGACCTGACGTCTCAGTATTTGGGATTCCCCAAAATCTTCCTTAAATTCATCTGGGAAACCCCAAAAATCACCTGGGCACCCCAAAAACCATCTGGGCACCCCTGAGAAACCCCAAAATTCCCCCAAAACCCCCCCAAAAATAGCGAAATTTGGGTTTTTCTACGTCGAAATGGGGTGGGTAGACCTGATGTCCCAGTGTTTGGGATTGCACAAAATCTTCTTTAAATCCACCTGGATACCCCAAAAACCGCCTGGGCACCCCAAAAACTGCCTGGGCACCCCAAAATTCCCAAAATCCCCAAAAAAATCCCCCCCAAAAATAGCGAAATTTGGGGTTTTTCGACATCGAAATACTTGATGTCTCAGTATTTGGGATTGCACAAAATCTTCTTTAAATTCACCTGGATACCCCAAAACCACCTGGGCACCCCAAAAACCGCCTGGGCACCCCAAAAACCGCCTGGGCACCCCTGAGAAAACCCCAAAATTCCCAAAATCCCCCAAAAATCCCCCCCAAAAATAGCGAAATTTGGGGTTTTCTATGTTGAAATGGGGTGGGTAGACCTGATGTCTCAGTATTTGGGATTGCACAAAATCTTCTTTAAATTCACCTGGATATCCCAAAAACCACCTGGGCACCCCAAAAACCGCCTGGGCACCCCGAAAAACCCCAAAATCCCCAAAATTCCCCAAAAAATCCCCCCAAAAATAGCGAAATTTGGGGTTTTTCTACGTTGAAATGGGGTGGGTAGACCTGATGTCTCAGTATTTGGGATTGCACAAAATCTTCTTTAAATTCACCTGGATACCCCAAAAACCGCCTGGGCACCCCGAAAAACCCCAAAATCCCCAAAATTCCCCAAAAAATCCCCCCAAAAATAGCGAAATTTGGGGGTTTTCGACATCGAATTACTTGATGTCTCAGTATTTGGGATTCCACAAAATGTTCTTTAAATTTACCTGGATACCCCAAAAACACCTGGGCACCCCAAAACCGCCTGGGCACCCCAAAAACTACCTGGGGCACCCCAAAAACCGCCCTGGGCTCCCCGAAAAACCCCAAAATCCCCCAAAAATCCCCCCCAAAATAGCAAAATTTGGGGTTTTTCGACATCGAAATACTTGATGTCTCAGTATTTGGGATTCCACAAAATGTTCTTTAAATTCACCTGGGATGGCCCAGAAATCACTTGGATACCCCAAAAACCACCTGGGCACCCCAAAAACCACCTGGGCACCCCGAAAAACCCCAAAATCCCCAAAATTCCCCAAAAAATCCCCCCAAAAATCTCAAAATTTGGGGTTTTTCGACATCGAAATACTTGATGTCTCAGTATTTGGGATTCCACAAAATGTTCTTTAAATTCACCTGGGAGAGCCCAGAAATCACCTGGATATCCTAAAAACCACCTGGGCACCCCAAAAACCGCCTGGGCACCCCGAAAAACCCCAAAATCCCCCAAAATTCCCCAAAAATCCCCCAAAAATCTCAAAATTTGGGGTTTTTCACATCGAAATACTTGATGTCTCAGTATTTGGGATTGCACAAAATCTTCTTCAAATTCACCTGGGAGAGCCCAGAAATCACCTGGATACCCCAAAACCGCCTGGGCACCCCTAAAATTCACCTGGGCACCCCAAAAACCACCTGGGCACCCCCGAAAACCCCAAAATCTCCAAAATTCCCCAAAAATCCCCCAAAAATAGCGAAATTTGGGGTTTTTCGACATCGAAATACTTGATGTCTCAGTATTTGGGATTGCACAAAATCTTCTTTAAATTCACCTGGGAGAGCCCAGAAATCACCTGGGCACCCCAAAAACCGCCTGGGCACCCCGAAAAACCCCAAAATCCCCAAAATTCCCCCAAAAAAATCCCCCCAAAAATCTCAAAATTTGGGGTTTTTTACACCGAAATAGGGTGGGTAGACCTGATGTCTCAGTAGTTGGGATTGCACAAAATCTTCTTTAAATTCACCTGGATATCCCAAAAACCACCTGGGCACCCCAAAAACCACCTGGGCACCCCGAAAAACCCCAAAATCCCCAAAATTCCCCAAAAAATCCCCCCAAAAATAGCAAAATTTGGGGTTTTTCGACATCGAAATACTTGATGTCTCAGTATTTGGGATTGCACAAAATCTTCTTTAAATTCACCTGGGAGAGCCCAGAAATCACCTGGATACCCCAAAAACCACCTGGGCACCCCAAAAACCACCTGGGCACCCCGAAAATCCCCAAAATCCCCAAAATTCCCCAAAAAATCTCCTCAAAAATCTCAAAATTTGGGGTTTTTCTACACCGAAATAGGGTGGGTAGACCTGATGTCTCAGTGTTTGGGATTGCACAAAATCTTGTTTAAATTCACCTGGATATCCCAAAAACCACCTGGGCACCCCAAAAACCACCTGGGCACCCCAAAAAACCCCAAAATCCCCAAAATTCCCCAAAAAATTCCCCCCAAAATAGCGAAATTTGGGGTTTTTCTGTCGAAATGGGGTGGGTAGACCTGATGTCTCAGTATTTGAGATTGCACAAAATCTTCTTTAAATTCACCTGGATATCCTAAAAACCACCTGGGCACCCCAAAACCACCTGGGCACCCCCAAAACCGCCTGGGCACCCCAAAACCCCAAAATTCCCCAAAAATTCCCCCAAAAATAGCTTAAATTTGGGGTTTTTTCGACATCGAAATACTTGATGTCTCAGTATTTGGGATTGCACAAAATCTTCTTTAAATTCACCTGGGAGAGCCCAGAAATCACCTGGATACCCCAAAAACCACCTGGATACCCCAAAAATCGCCTGGGCACCCCAAAACCCCAAAAACCCCAAAATTCCCCAAAAAATCCCCTCAAAAATCTCAAAATTTCGGGTTTTTCTACCCTGAAATAGGGTGGGTAGACCTGATGTCTCAGTGTTTGGGATTCCCCAAAATCTTCCTTAAATTCACCTGGGAAACCCCAAAAATCACCTGGGCACCCCAAAAACCATCTGGGCACCCCTGAGAAACCCCAAAATTCCCCCCAAAACCCCCCAAAAATAGCGAAATTTGGGTTTTTTCTACGTCAGAATAGGGTGGGTAGACCAGGTATTTGAGAGTATTTGAGAGTGCCCAAAATGTTTTTTAAATTCACCTGGGAGAGCCCCAAATTTACCTAGCACCCCAAAAAACATCTGGGCACTCCAAAAAACCCCAAATCTCCGAAATTCCCAAAAAAATCCCCCAAAAACCCTCAAAATTTTTGTTTCTTCTACATCGGTGGTGGTGGGATAGACCTGATGTCCCAGTATTTGGGATTCCCCAAAATCGTCCTTAATTTCACCTGGGAGAGCCCAGAAATCACCTGGGCACCCCAGAAAACATCTGGGCACTCCAAAAAACCCCAAAATCTTCGAAATTCCCCAAAAAAATCCCCCCAAAACCCTCAAAATTTTGGGTTTTTCTACGTTGATGGTAGCGGGACAGACCTGATGTCCCAACATTTGGGAGCCCTGAATCTTCCCAACATCTTCCTTAAATCAACTGGGGACCCCAGAAATCACCTGGATACCCCAAAAATCACCTGGGCACCCCAAAAAAAACCCCAAATCCCCCAAATTCCACAAAAAAAACTCTCAGAAAAATTCCAAAAAAAATAGGCGGGGTAGACCTGATGTCCCAACACTTGGGAGCCCCAAATCTTCCCAAATCCCCCCAAAATTCACCTGGGAGACCCCAAAACCTCACCTGAGGTGCCCCAGAATGTACATGGACACCCCAAAATTTACTTGGGCACCCCAAAAAAATCCAAACCACCCCAAAATTACCTGAAAAAATCCCAAAATTTTGGTTTATATCCTCCCTCAATATTGGCGGGGTAGACCTGGTGTCCCTTTTGCCCCCCCCCCCATTGTCCTTAATCCTGTAATGTCCCCAATGTCCCCAAATCTCCAATGTCCCCAAATCTC
The DNA here is from genome assembly GCA_034336685.1 of Luscinia luscinia. Lineage (NCBI taxonomy): Eukaryota > Metazoa > Chordata > Aves > Passeriformes > Muscicapidae > Luscinia > Luscinia luscinia. The sequence continues at coordinate 32,652 of JAKWBO010000326.1, forward strand.
CAATGTCCCCCAATGTCCCCCAATGTCCCCAATGTCCCCAAATCTCCAGTGTCCCCAAATCTCCAGTGTCCCCAATGTCCCCCAATGTCCCCAAATCTCCAATGTCCCCAAATCTCCAATGTCCTCCAATGTCCCCCAATGTCCCCAATGTCCCCAAATCTCCAATGTCCCCTAATGTCCCCTCAATGTCCCCAAATCTCCAATGTCCCCCAATGTCCCCCAATGTCCCCTAATGTCTCCAATGTCCCCAAATCTCCAATGTCCCCCAATGTCCCCAAATCTCCAATGTCCCCCAATGTCCCCCAATGTCCCCCAAATCTCCAGTGTCCCCAGTGTCCCCAATGTCCCCCAATGTCCCCAGTGTCCCCAACATCCCAAATCCCCCAATGTTCCCAATCTCTCCAATCCTCTTAATGCTCTAAATCTGCAATGTCTCCAATGTCCCTAAATGTCTGCCATTGTCCCCAATGTCCCCAATCCCCCAATGTCCCCAATGTCCCCACTGTCCCCAGTGTCCCCAGTGTCCCCAGTCCCCCCAATGTCCCCACTGTCCCCAGTGTCCCCAGTGTCCCCAGTCCCCCACTGTGCCCAATGTCCCCAGTGTCCCCAGTCCCCTAATGTCCCCAATGTCCCCAGTGTCCCCAGTCCCCCAATGTCCCCAATGTCCCCAGTATCCCCAGTCCCCTAATGTCCCCAATGTCCCCAGTGTCCCCAGTTCCCCCAATGTCCCCAGTCCCCCAATGTCCCCAGTGCCCCCAATGTCCCCAATCCCCCACTGTCCCCAATGTCCCCAGTGTCCTCAGTCCCCTACAATGTCCCCAATGTCCCCAGTCCCTCACTGTCCCCAATGTCCTCAGTCCCCCAATGTCCCCAATGTCCCCAGTCCCCCAAATGTCCCCAGTGTCCCCACTATCGCCAATGTCCCCAGTGTCCCCACTGTCCCCAATTCCCCAGTGTCCCCAGTCCCTCACTGTCCCCAATGTCCCCAATCCCCCCAAATGTCCCCAATGTCCCCAATATCCCCAATGTCCCCACTGTCCCCGATGTCCCCAGTCCCCCAATATCCCCAATGTCCCCAATGTCCCCGATGTCCCCAACCCCCAATGTCCCCAATGTCCCCAATCCCCTCACTGTCCCCGATGTCCCCAATCTCCCCACTGTCCCCAGTCCCCCCAATGTCCTCAATGTCCCCAGTCCCTCCAATGTCCCCAATGTCCCCAATATCCCCAATGTCCCCAGTCCCCCAATGTCCCCAACCCCCACTGTCCCCACTGTCCCTCTGTCCCTCACTGTCCCCTCTGTCCCTCACTGTCCCCTCTGTCCCAGACTTCCAGCGCTGCCAGCGCGCCATGGCCGCCCGTGGCGCCGACGCCGCCCCGTGCCAGTGGTACTTCCGTGTCTACAAGTCCCTGTGCCCCACCTCGTGGGTGAGTGCTGGCCACACGCTGTCCCCAGAGTGTCCCCAAGTGCCACTCGGGCCACCAGGGGTCATCAGAGTGTCCCCAGAGCGTCCCTAGGTGTTCCCAAATGGTCCCAAGCACCACTAAGGATGCTCAGGGTGTCCCCGTGGGCTCCCAGAGTGTCCCCAAGGATCCCCAGGATGTCCCTAAGTGTCCCCTGGGTTCCCAGAGTGTCCCCAGTGTCCTCAAAGGTCAACAAGGGTCATCAGAGTGTCCCCAAGGTGGCCCCAAGATACCTAGAGTGTCCCCAAGGGTCACCGAGGGTCTCCAGATTGTCCCCAGTTATCACCAGCAGCCCCCAGGTGTCCCCACAATGTCCTCAGTGTCCCCAGAGTGTCCCCAAATGTCTCCAAGGGTCCCCATGAGCTCCCAGAGTGGCCCCAAGGTGTCCCCAAGAGTGTCCCAGAGATGTCCCCAAGCTCCAGTGTCCCCAAATGTTCCTAAGGTCCCCTACGTCCCCAAACCCCCCGATGTCCCCAAATGTCCCCGATGTTCCCAGTCCCCCAGTGTCCCCCCAGTGTCCCCAAATGTTCCCAATGTCCCCCCAGGTGACGGCGTGGGACGAGGCCCGTGAGGAGGGGACCTTCCCTGGCAAGATCTGAGTGTCCCCACCCCCTTGGGTGACATTGGTGACACCGGGACAGGGGGGAGGTGACACCGCCTGCAGGGGGGGGAGGGGACAGACGGTGGCACTGCCAATAAAGGGTTAAAAACTGGGCCTGGCACTTGGTTTTGTGGGGGGTGGGTTGGGGACATTTGGGGACAGCAGAGTCCCTGTACAAGTCTATGGGTAGACCTGGTGTTGTGTCCCCCCCCATTCAAGTCTATGGGTAGACCTGGTGTCCTCCCCCCATTCAAGTCTATGGGTAGACCTGGTGTCGTGTGTCCCCCCATTCAAGTCTATGGGTAGACCTGGTGTCGTGTCCCCCCCCATTCAAGTCTATGGGTAGACCTGGTGTCGTGTCCCCCCCATTCAAGTCTATGGGTAGACCTGGTGTCATGTCCCCCCCATTCAAGTCTATGGGTAGACCTGGTGTCGTGTGTCCCCCATTCAAGTCTATGGGTAGACCTGGTGTCCTGTCCCCCCCCATTCAAGTCTATGGGTAGACCTGGTGTCGTGTCCCCCCCATTCAAGTCTATGGGTAGACCTGGTGTCGTGTCCCCCCATTCAAGTCTATGGGTAGACCTGGTGTCGTGTCCCCCCATTCAAGTCTATGGGTAGACCTGGTGTTGTGTCCCCCCCCATTCAAGTCTATGGGTAGACCTGGTGTCGTGTCCCCCCCATTCAAGTCTATGGGTAGACCTGGTGTCGTGTCCCCCATTCAAGTCTATGGGTAGACCTGGTGTCGTGTCCCCCCATTCAAGTCTATGGGTAGACCTGGTGTCGTGTCCTCCCCCATTCAAGTCTATGGGTAGACCTGGTGTCGTGTGTCCCCCATTCAAGTCTATGGGTAGACCTGGTGTCGTGTCCTCCCCCATTCAAGTCTATGGGTAGACCTGGTGTCGTGTCCCCCATTCAAGTCTATGGGTAGACCTGGTGTCATGTCCCCCCATTCAAGTCTATGGGTAGACCTGGTGTCGTGTCCCCGCCCCATTCAAGTCTATGGGTAGACCTGGTGTTGTGTCCCCCCCATTCAAGTCTATGGGTAGACCTGGTGTCGTGTCCCCCCCATTCAAGTCTATGGGTAGACCTGGTGTCGTGTCCCCCCATTCAAGTCTATGGGTAGACCTGGTGTCGTGTCCCCCGCCCCCATTCAAGTCTATGGGTAGACCTGGTGTTGTGTCCCCCCATTCAAGTCTATGGGTAGACCTGGTGTTGTGTCCCCCCATTCAAGTCTATGGGTAGACCTGGTTTCGTGTGTCCCCCCATTCAAGTCTATGGGTAGACCTGGTGTCCACCCCCCATTCAAGTCTATGGGTAGACCTGGTGTCGTGTCCCCCCATTCAAGTCTATGGGTAGACCTGGTGTCGTGTCCCCCCCATTCAAGTCTATGGGTAGACCTGGTGTCGTGTGTCCCCCCCATTCAAGTCTATGGGTAGACCTGGTGTCCCCCCATTCAAGTCTATGGGTAGACCTGGTGTCGTGTCCCCCCATTCAAGTCTATGGGTAGACCTGGTGTCGTGTGTCCCCCCATTCAAGTCTATGGGTAGACCTGGTGTCGTGTCCCCCCCATTCAAGTCTATGGGTAGACCTGGTGTCGTGTCCCCCCCATTCAAGTCTATGGGTAGACCTGGTGTCCTGTCCCCCCCCATTCAAGTCTATGGGTAGACCTGGTGTCGTGTCCCCCCATTCAAGTCTATGGGTAGACCTGGTGTCGTGTCCCCCATTCAAGTCTATGGGTAGACCTGGTGTCGTGTCCCCCCATTCAAGTCTATGGGTAGACCTGGTGTCGTGTCCCCCCATTCAAGTCTATGGGTAGACCTGGTGTCGTGTCCCCCCATTCAAGTCTATGGGTAGACCTGGTGTCGTGTCCTCCCCCCATTCAAGTCTATGGGTAGACCTGGTGTCGTGTGTCCCCCCATTCAAGTCTATGCGTGGACCCGTTTTCCCCATCATTCAAGTCTGTGGGTAGACCTGGTGCCCCCGCCACACCTGAGGTCTTTTCCCCAGCACCCACAGGAGCCCCCCCAAAATGATTGGGACCCCTCCCCCCCCACCACTCCAGGGTGACACCTCCAGACAACCCCATGCCCTAGGACGTTTGGGACCCTCCCAACCCCATCAGGAAGCGCCTGAATTTGCCCCGTAGAAGTCTATGGGTAGACATGGTGTCCCCATAATTGAATTCTGTGGGTGGAGTGTTGTTGGAACTCTGTGGGTAGACCTGGTGTCACCATCTGTTAAACTGGTGGGTAGACCTGGTGTCTGCCCAGTTAAAGTCCACGTTTTGTGTCCCTACAGTAACCAATGGGTAGACCTGGTGTCCCCGCAATTGAACTCTATGGGTAGACCTGGTGCCATTACTGTAATTTAACCAATGGGTAGACCTGGTGTCCCTGTGATTGTATTCCATGGGTAGACCTGGTGTCACTAGAATTGTATTCCATGGGTAGACCTGGTGTCCCTGTAATTGTATTCCATGGGTAGACCTGGTGTCACTACAATTGTATTCCATGGGTAGACCTGGTGTCCCTGTAATTGTATTCCATGGGTAGACCTGGTGTCACTACAATTGAACTCAATTGGCATCCAATTTCTCTCGATGGGTAGACCTGGTGTCTTTTAGCAGCCTGTGGGTAGACCTGGTGTCATTCCCATAGAAGCCAATGGGTAGACCTGTTGTCCCTCACACCTGGGCCCTCCCTCCCAGTTCCTCCCAGTTCCTCCCAGTCTCTCCCAGTAACACCGCGGGTGACACCAGTGACCGCCCAGTGGCTTTACAGCTTTAATGTCCCCAGCCCAGTTCATGGCCCAGGTGGTGGCCCCAAGATGGCCCCGGGGGCCAGCGGAGCTCCCAGTGCTCCCAGTGGCCCCCCAGGGCTCCTCCACTCCTCCCAGTGGCCCTCCCAGTGCTCCCAGTGGCCCCCAAGTGGCCCACCCAGTACTCCCAGTGGCCCTCCCAGTGCTCCCAGTGGCCCTCCCAGTCCCCCAGTGGCCCTCCCAGTCCCCCCAGTGGTGCTCCCAGTGCCCCCAGTGGTGCTCCCAGTGCTCCCAGTGGTGCTCTGAGGGGCGCTCCCAGTGCTCCCAGTGGTTCCAGCAGGCGACCTGGGGGGACACGGGTGGGGTCACTCTGGCCACCGTCATCGTCATCATCGTCATCTTCATCCCATCATCATCTTCATCCCATCATCATCATCCTCACCCCTCCATCATTATCAACCCATCATCATCTTCATCCCACCATCATCATCTTCATCCCACCACCACCATCTTCATCATCTTCATCCCCACCATCATCATCTTCATCCCATCATCATCATCCTATCATCATCTTAATCCCACCATCATCATCTTCATCCCACCACCACCATCATCATCACCTTCATCCCACCACCACCATCTTCATCCCATCATCATCTTCATCCCACCATCATCATCGTCCTCGTCCATCATCTTCATCCCACCATTGTCTTTACCATTTTCATCTCACCATCATCATCATCATCATTCCATCATCATCATCATCATCTTCATCCCACCACCATCATCCTCAGCCCACCACCACCATCATCACCATCCTCATCATCACCACCATTGTCTTCATAGTTTTCATCTCACCATCATCATCATCATCTTCATCCCACCACCCTCATCTTCATCATCTTCATCATTCTCATCCCACCACCGTCATCTTCATCCCACCACCATCATCATCTTCATCCCACCACCCTCATCTTCATCATCTTCATCATCCTCATCCCACCATCATCATCACCACCATTGTCTTCATAGTTTTCATCTCACCATCATCATCATCGTCATCATCATCATCATCATCATCTTCATCCCACCACCCTCATCTTCATCATCTTCATCCCACCAATTGCCTTCACCATTTTCATCTCACCATCATCATCCTCACCATTCCATTATCATCATCATCGTCATCTTCATCCCACCACCACCATCATCCTCATCCCACCACGCTCATCTTCATCATCTTCATCATTCTCATCCCACCACCATCATCTTCATCGCACCACCATCACCTTCATCATCTTCATCCCACCATTGTCTTTACCATTTTCATCTCACCATCATCATCCTCATCATTCCATTATCATCATCATCATCTTCATCCCACCATCTTCATCATCCTCATCCCACCACCATCATCATCTTCATCCCACCACCATCATCATCTTCATTCCACCACCATCATCTTCATCATCTTCATCATCCTCATCCCACCATCATCATCATCCCACCATTGTCTTCATAGTTTTCATCTCACCATCATCATCATCATCATCATCCCATCATCATCATCATCATCCCACCACCACCATCATCTTCATCCCACCACCCTCATCTTCATCATCTTCATCCCACCAATTGCCTTCACCATTTTCATCTCACCATCATCATCCTCACCATTCCATTATCATCATCATCATCTTCATCCCACCATCTTCATCATCTTCATCTTCATCATCCTCATCCCACCACCCTCATCTTCATCATCTTCATCATCCTCATCCCATCATCATCACCTTCATCCCACCACCATCATCATCTTCATCCCACCACCCTCATCTTCATCATCTTCATCCCACCAATTGCCTTCACCATTTTCATCTCACCATCATCATCCCCATCATTCCATTATCATCATCATCATCATCTTCATCCCATCATCATCATCTTCATCATCTTCATCCCACCAATTGCCTTCACCATTTTCATCTCACCATCATCATCCTCATCATTCCATTATCATCATCATCATCTTCATCCCACCATCTTCATCATCTTCATCTTCATCATCCTCATCCCACCACCCTCATCTTCATCATCTTCATCATCCTCATCCCATCATCATCATCTTCATCCCACCACCATCATCATCTTCATCCCACCACCCTCATCTTCATCATCCTCATCCCACCACCCCATTTTATCCCTCCCTCCCCCCCCCACCATCATCATCGTCACCTTCCTCCCGCGTCCCTCACCTGCGTGCAGCTCCCGCGGCGGCCGAGGGGCGGCGACAGCGGCCGGAGGGCACGAGGGGGCTGCGGGGTGGACACTGGTCAGTGGACACTGGGTGGACACTGGGATGGACACTGGGGATGGACACTGGGATGGACACTGGGATGAACACTGGTCAGGAGTGGACACTGGATGGACACTGGATGGACACTGGGGATGGACACTGGGGATGGACACTGGGATGAACACTGGTCAGAGTGGACACTGGATGGACACGGGTGGATACTGGGATGGACACTTGGATGGACACTGGGGATGGACACTGGGATGAACACTGGTCAGGAGTGGACACTGGATGGACACTGGATGGACACTGGGGATGGACACTGGATGAACACTGGTCAGAGTGGACACTGGATGGACACTGGATGGACACTGGGGATGGACACTGGGATGAACACTGGTCAGAGTGGACACTGGGGTGGACACTGGGGTGGACACTGGGGTGGACCCTGGGATGGACACTGGGATGAACACTGGTCAGAGTGGACACTGGGGTGGACACTGGGGTGGACACTGGGGTGGACACTGGGATGGACACAGAATGGACACAGTGATGGACACTGGGGTGGACACTGGGATGGACACTGGGATGGAAACTGGGGATGGACACTGGGATGGACACTGGTCAGAGTGGACACTGGGGTGGACACTGGGATGGCCACTGGGATGGACACTGGTCAGAGTGGACACTGGGAGGGACACTGGGGATGGACACTGGGATGGACACTGGGATGGACACTGGTCAGGAGTGGACACTGGATGGACACTGGATGGACACTGGATGGACACTGGGATGGACACAGTGATGGACACTGGGAAGGACACTGGGATGGACACTGGGGATGGACACTGGGATGGACACTGGTCAGAGTGGACACTGGGATGGACACTGGGGGGGACACTGGGATGGACACTGGATGGACACTGGTCAGAGTGGACACTGGGGATGGACACTGGGATGGACACTGGTCAGACTGGACACTGGATGGACACTGCTCAGGAGTGGACACTGGATGGACACTGGGGTGGATACTGGGATGGACACTGGATGGACACTGGGTGGACACTGGATGGACACTGGTCAGAGTGGACACTGGATGGACACTGGGATGGACACTGGGTGGACACTGGATGGACACTGGTCAGAGTGGACACTGGATGGACACTGGGGTGGACACTGGGGTGGACACTAGGGATGGACACTGGGGATGGACACTGGTCAGAGTGGACACTGGGGTGGACACTGGTCAGAGTGGACACTGGGTGGACATTGGGATGGACACTGGGAGGACGCTGGGATGGACACTGGTCAGAGTGGACACTGGGGTGGACACTGGTCAGAGTGGACACTGGGTGGACATTGGGAGGGACACTGGGATGGACACTGGTCAGAGTGGACACTGGATGGACACTGGGGTGGACACTGGTCAGAGTGGACACTGGATGGACACTGGATGGACACTGGGATGGACACTGGATGGACACTGGGGATGGACACTGGATGGACACTGGGATGGACGCTGGTCAGAGTGGACACTGGATGGACACTGGGGTGGATACTGGAGATGGACACTGGGATTGACACTGGGATGGACACTGGGGTGGACACTGGTCAGAGTGGACACTGGGATGGACACTGGGGTGGACACTGGGATGGACACTGGTCAGAGTGGACACTGGGGATGGACACTGGTCAGAGTGGACACTGGGATGGACACTGGGGTGGACACTGGGATGGACACTGGTCAGAGTGGACACTGGGATGGACACTGGATGGACACTGGGGATGGACACTGGTCGAGTGGACACTGGGGATGGACACTGGGGTGGACACTGGTCAGGAGTGGACACTGGATGGACACTGGGGATGGACACTGGGATGGACACTGGGGTGGACACTGGTCAGAGTGGACACTGGGATGGACACTGGGGTGGACACTGGGATGGACACTGGTCAGAGTGGACACTGGGGATGGACACTGGTCAGAGTGGACACTGGGATGGACACTGGGGTGGACACTGGGATGGACACTGGTCAGAGTGGACACTGGGATGGACACTGGATGGACACTGGGGATGGACACTGGTCAGAGTGGACACTGGGGATGGACACTGGGGTGGACACTGGTCAGGAGTGGACACTGGATGGACACTGGGGATGGACACTGGTCAGAGTGGACACTGGGATGGACACTGGGATGGACACTGGTCAGGAGTGGACACTGGATGGACACTGGGGATGGACACTGGTCAGAGTGGACACTGGGGATGGACACTGGGGATGGACACTGGTCAGGAGTGGACACTGGATGGACACTGGGGTGGATACTGGGGATGGACACTGGTCAGGAGTGGACACTGGGATTGACACTGGGGTGGACACTGGGATGGACACTGGTCAGAGTGGACACTGGGGTGGACACTGGTCAGAGTGGACACTGGGATGGACACTGGGGTGGACACTGGGATGGACACTGGTCAGGAGTGGACACTGGATGGACACTGGGGATGGACACTGGTCAGGAGTGGACACTGGATGGACACTGGGGTGGATACTGGGGATGGACACTGGTCAGGAGTGGACACTGAGGATGGACACTGGGGATGGACACTGGTCAGAGTGGACACTGGGATGGACACTGGGGATGGACACTGGTCAGGAGTGGACACTGGATGGACACTGGGGATGGACACTGGTCAGGAGTGGACACTGAGGATGGACACTGGGGATGGACACTGGTCAGGAGTGGACACTGGATTGACACTGGGGTGGACACGGGTGGATACTGGGGATGGACACTGGTCAGGAGTGGACACAGTGGTGGACACAGTGGTGGACACAGGTCAGGGTGCACATGGTGATGGACACAGGGATGGACACAGGGATGGACACAGGGTGGACACTGGAAGGTTACAGGTGGATGTGGTCAAGGATGGACATCAGGAGGTCACAGAGGGACACAGAGGTCAGGGATGGACACTGAGGTCAGGGATGGACACTGAGGTCAGGGATGGACACGGGGATGGACACAGGTCATGGATGGACATGGGGAGGTCAAGGATGGACACAGAGGTCAGGGATGGACACGGAGATGGACACAGAGGTCAAGGATAGACACGGGGATGGACACAGAGGTCAGGGATGGACACAGAGGTCAGGGATGGACACTGAGGTCAGGGATGGACACAGAGGTCATGGATGGACACAGAGGTCAGGGATGGACAGAGAGGTCATGGATGGACACAGAGGTCAAGGACAGACACGGGAATGGACACAGAGGTCAGGGATGGACACAGAGGTCATGGATGGACACGGAGATGGACACAGAGGTCAAGGATAGACACGGGGATGGACACAGAGGTCAGGGATGGACACAGAGGTCAGGGATGGACACTGAGGTCAGGGATGGACACAGAGGTCATGGATGGACACAGAGGTCAGGGATGGACACAGAGGTCATGGATGGACACGGAGATGGACACAGAGGTCAGGGATGGACACAGAGGCCAGGGATGGACAGAGAGGTCATGGATGGACACGGGGATGGACACAGAGGTCATGGATGGACACAGAGGTCAGGGATGGACACTGAGGTCAGGGATGGACACAGAGGTCATGGATGGACACAGAGGTCAGGGATGGACACAGGTCAGGGATGGACACGGGGATGGACACAGGTCATGGATGGACACAGAGGTCAAGGATGGACACAGAGGTCATGGATGGACACGGAGATGGACACAGAGGTCATGGATGCACCCAGAGGCCAGGGATGGACACTGAGGTCATGGATGGACACGGGGATGGACACAGAGGTCATGGATGGACACAGAGGTCATGGATGGACACTGAGGTCATGGATGGACACGGGGATGGACAGAGGTCAGGGATGGACACTGAGGTCATGGATGGACACGGGGATGGACAGAGGTCAGGGATGGACACTGAGGTCAGGGATGGACACAGAGGTCAAGGACGGACACAGGGATGGACACAGAGGTCATGGATGGACACAGAGGTCATGGATGGACACTGAGGTCAGGGATGGACACAGGGATGGACACAGAGGTCATGGATGGACACAGAGGTCATGGATGGACACTGAGGTCAGGGATGGACACAGGGATGGACACTGAGGTCATGGATGAACCCAGAGGTCAGGGATGGACACTGAGGTCAGGGATGGACACAGGGATGGACACAGAGGTCATGGATGGACCCAGAGGTCAGGGATGGACACAGGGAGGTCACATCAAGGTCCTGGAACGCCCCAATTGTCCCCACCCCATGTCCCTGTCCTGGTCCACTCACGGCAGCGTCCCTGGGGACACCTCCAGCTGTCCTTGTGGTCACTCCCGCCGTCCCTGCGGTCACTCCGGCCGTCCCCGCGGTCACTCCCGCCGTCCCCGTGGTCACTCCGGCCGTCCCCGCGGTCACTCCCGGTGTCCCCGCGGTCACTCCCGAGGTCGTTGCCGGCGTTGCCGTCGAAGTCCCCGCACAGGCCGCAGGTCCGGTTCGCGCAGCCGGTGGCTCACGGTCACCTCCAGGGCGCCCCCGGGGCCGGCGGCCACGCGCAGGTCAGGGGTCAGCAGCAGCAGGGCGGGGCCGGGGGCGGGGCCGGGGGCGTGGCCGGGGCGTGGCCGACGCAGGCGGAGCCGTCCGAGAGGCAGAAGGGCAGCGGGAGGGCGGCGCCGTCCAGCTGGGGGAGGGGCAGCGGAGCCTTCGTCATCATCGTCATCGTCATTGTCATCATCATCCGTCCTTCATCCATCATCTCCATCATCATCATCATCATCATCATCGTCATCATTGTCATCCGTCCTTCATCCTTCTCCATCATCGTCATCATCATCATCGTCATCGTCATCATCATGATCTCCATCCGTCCTTCATCCATCATCATCATCATTGTCATCATCATCATCATCCGTCCTTCATCCTTCTCCATCATCGTCATCATCATCCCTCCTTCATCCATTATCATCATCATCATCGTCATCATCATCTCCATCCGTCCTTCATCCATCATCATCATCATCATCGTCATCCATCATCATCCACCCTTCATCCTTCTCCATGATCGTCATCGTCATCATCATTGTCATCGTCATCATCTCCATCCATCCTTCATCCATCATCTCCATCATCATCATCATCATCGTCATCATCCGTCCTTCATCCATCATCATCATCATCGTCATCATCCGTCCTTCATCCTTCTCCATCATCGTCATCATCATCTCCATCCGTCCTTTATCCATCATCATCATCGTCATCATCGTCATCCGTCCTTCATCCATCATCATCATCATCATCGTCATTGTCATCGTCATCATCCGTCCTTCATCCATCATCATCATCATCGTCATTGTCATCGTCATCATCTCCATCCATCCTTCATCCATCATCATCATCATCATCGTCATCCATCATCATCCACCCTTCATCCTACTCCATCATCGTCATCATCATCTCCATCCATCCTTCATCCATCATCATCGTCATCATCGTCATCCGTCCTTCATCCATCATCATCATCGCCATTGTCATCGTCATCATCTCCATCTGTCCTTCATCCATCATCTCCATCATCATCATCGTCATCCATCCTTCATCCATCATCTCCATCATCATCATCCATCCTTCATCCAATCATCATCATCATCATCATCATCGTCATTGTCATCGTCATCATCTCTATCTGTCCTTCATCCTTCTCCATCATCATCACCATCATCATTGTAATCATCTCCTTCATCATCGTCATCCACCCTTCATCCATCCTCATCATCATCATCGTCATCCATCATCATCCAACCTTCTCCATCATCATCATCATCATCACCATCTGTCCTTCATCCATCATCGTCATCATCATCATCATCCATCCTTCATCCAATCTTCATCATCATCATCATCTCCATCAGTCCTTCATCATCCTTTCTTCATCCAACGCCCTCCATCATCATCATCATTGTAATAATCTCCATCATCATCATCATCTCCCTCCATCCTTCTCCATCATCATCATCATCATCATCTCCATCAACCCACCATCCAGCCCTATTCATCCTTTCATCCATCATCATCATCCTCATCATCTCCATCCATCCATCATCATCGTCATCCTTCATCATCTCCATCCATCCTTCATCATCGTCATCATCATCGTCATCCTCATCCTCCTTCATCCAGCCTTCTCCATCCATCCGTCCTCATCTTCATCTTCATCATCATCCCCCCACCCAGTCCTTCCCTCCCACCCATCCCCCATCATCTTCCTCCTCCTCCTCCCTCCTCATCCATTTCCTTCATCCATCACCCCTCCGTCATCTTCATCCCCTCCTCTTCCTCCTCCATCCCTCCTCATCCATTTCTTCATCCATCACCCCTCCGTCATCTTCATCCCCTCCTCTTCCTCCTCCCTCTCCATCTTCCTCCTCCATCCTCATCCATTTCCTTCATCCCTCATCCCCTCCATCATCTTCATCACCTCCTCTTCCTCCTCCTCCTCCTCTCCCTCTCCCTCTTCCTCCTCCTCTTCCTCTCTCTTCCTCTTCTTCCTCCCCCTCCCCTCCTCCGTCCATCTCCATCATCTTCCTCCTTCCTTTCCTGCCCTTCCTCTTCCTCCTTCTCCTCTTTCTCCTCTCCCTCTTCTTCCTCTTCTTCCTCCTCTTCCTCTTTCTCCTCCTCCTCCTCTTTTCTCCTCTCCCTCTCCCTCTCCCTCCTCTTCCTCTTCTTCCTCTCTTCCTCCTCCTCCTCCTTCTCTTCTTCCTCTCCTTTTCTCCTCCTCTCCTCCTCTTCCTCTCGCTCTTCCTCTTCCTCCTCCTCCCCTCCTCCGTCCATCTCCATCATCTTCCTCCTTCCTTTCCTGCCCTTCCTCTTTCTCCTCTTCCTCCTCCTCCTCCTCCTCATCCATTTCCTTCATCCCTCATCCCTCCATCATCTTCTATCACCTCCTCTTCCTGCTTCCTTTTCCTGCCCATCCTCTCCTCTCTCCCTCCTCCTCCTCCTCTTTTCTCCTCCTCCTCCTCCTCTTCCTCCTCTTTCTCCTCTCCCTCTCCCTTCTCTTCTTCTCCTCCTCCTCCTCCTTCTCTCCTCTCCTCTCCTCCTCCTCTTCCTCCTCCTCCTCTCTTCCCTCTCGCCTTCCTCTCTTCCTCCCCCTCTCTCCATCCATCTCCATCATCTTCCTCCTTCCTTTCCTTTCTCCCTCTTCCTCCTCCCTCCTCCTCTTTCTCCATTCCTCTCCTCCTCTTCCTCCTCTCTTCCTCCTCCTTCCTTCCTCTTCCTCTCTTTTCTCTCCTCTCTCCTTCGCTCTTCCTCTTTCCTCCTCCTTCCTCTCCATCCATCTCTCCATCATCTTCCTCCTTCCTTTCTGCCCCTTCCCTTCCTTTTCCCTCCTCCTCTCCCCCTCACCTGCGCTCGCCCCCCTCCAGGTGCCACCTGCGCCGTCCCAGCGTCACCGTCACGCCCCTCCCCAGCGCCACCTCCAGCGCGGGGGAGGCGCCGCGGGGTGGGGAGGGCGCCGCGAGGTGGGGGAGGGCGCAGGCGCGCCAGCAGGAGGGGGGAGGGTAGCGCCTTCGCGCCCCCCCCGCGCCGTCGAAGGTGCGGAAGCGCCGCAGCCACACCTGGCAGGTACCTGGGAGAGGGGGAGGGGCGGGGGAGGGGAGGGGCTGGGGGAGGAGGGGAGAGAGAGGGGGAGGGTTGGGGAGGGGCCGGACACAGGTGGGGGGAGGGGAGAGTGTCTGGGACCCTCCTGTGCAGGTGAGGGGGACACCTGGGGACACACCTGGGCACACCTGGGGCACACCTGGGGACACCTGGGGACACCTGGGGACACATCTGGGGACACCTGGGGACACCTGGGGACACACCTGGGCACACCTGGGGACACCTGGGATACACCTGGGGACAGCTGGGGACACCTGGGGACACACCTGGGGCACACCTGGGGACAGCTGGGGCACACCTGGAGACACCTGGGGACATCTGGGGACACCTGGGGACACACCTGGACACACCTGGGCACACCTGGGGACACCTGGGGACACCTGGGCAAACCTGGGGACACCTGGAGACACCTGGGGACACACCTGGGGACACACCTGGGCACACCTGGGGACACCTGGGGACACACCTGGGCACACCTGGGGACACCTGGGGACACCTGGGCACACACCTGGGGACACCTGGGCACACACCTGGGGACACACCTGGGCACACACTGGGGACACCTGGGACACACCTGGGGACACACCTGGGGACACACCTGGGGACATCTGGGACACCTGGGGACACACCTGGGGACATCTGGGGACACACCTGGGGACAGCTGGGGACACACCTGGGGACACACCTGGGGACACACCTGGGCACACCTGGGGACACCTGGGGACACACCTGGGGACACACCTGGGCACACCTGGGGACACCTGGGGACACACCTGGGGACACACCTGGGGACACTCTGGGGACACCTGGGGACACACCTGGGGACACGCCTGGGGACACCTGGGGACACACCTGGGGACACACCTGGGGACATCTGGGGACACACCTGGGGACACACCTGGGGACACCTGGGGACACCTGGGGACACACCTGGGGACACGCCTGGGGACACCTGGGGACACCTGGGGACACCTGGGGACACACCTGGGGACACCTGGGATACACCTGGGGACACCTGGGGACACACCTGGGGACACCTGGGGACACCTAGGGCACACCTGGGGACACCTGGGATACACCTGGGGACACACCTGGGGACACACCTGGGGACACACCTGGGGACACCTGGGGACACACCTGGGGACACACCTGGGGACACACCTGGGGACACACCTGGGGACACCTGGGGACACACCTGGGGACACCTGGGGACACACCTGGGCACACCTGGGGACGCCTGGCGACACCTGGGGACACCTGGGGACACACCTGGGACACCTGGGGACACACCTGGGGACACCTGGGGACACCTGGGGACACACCTGGGCACACCTGAGGACACCTGGAGACACCTGGGGACATCTGCTACCCCCTCTCCCACGTGGAGCACACCTGGGCACATCTGGGACTCACCTGAGCCTCCCCCAACCCCTCACCTGTCCCCCAGGTGCCCATCCCCTCTCTCACCTGTCTCACAGGTGAGGTGCCCACCCTCTCACCTGCGGCACAGGTGCGCTGCCCATCCCATCACCTGTCCCCTCCCCCCTCACCTGTCCCGCAGGTGCGCTGCCCATCCCATCACCTGTCCCCTCCCCCCTCACCTGTCCCGCAGGTGCGCTGCCCACCCCTCCCCTGTCCCGCAGGTGACCCCTCACCTGTCCCGCAGGTGCGCTGCCCGGCGCAGGCCCCGCAGAGCCCCCTGGCGGCCGCCGCTGGCGCTGTCACAGTCACGGCTCCGTCACCTGCCAGGCTCACCTGCAGCCCCGCCCAGGTGAGCAGCACCTGGCGCTGCCCCCCCCGGCGCCGCACGCGCACCTGGCCCCCGGCCAGAGCCACGGGCAGCGGAACCGGGCGGCCCCACACCTGCCGACAGGTGAGACAGGGGAGACACAGGTGAGAGACTGGTGAGAGACAGGTGAGAGACAGGTGAGACAGGTGAGAGATACCTGAGCAGGTGAGAGACAGGTGAGACACACCTGAGACAGGGGAGACACACCTGAGACAGGTGAGATACACCTGAGACCGGTGAGACAGGGGAGACACAGGTGAGAGACAGGTGAGAGACAGGTGAGACACACCTGAGACAGGTGAGACACACCTGAGACAGGTGAGACACACCAGAGATAGGTGAGAGACAGGTGGGACAGGTGAGAGACAGGTAAGACAGGTGAGATACAGGTGATATAGAGGTTAAACAGGTGAGACATGGGTGAGATACAGACAGGACAGGAGAGTACAGGTGAGACAGGGGAGAGAGGTGAGACACACCTGGGACAGGTGAGATACACCAGGGAAAGGTGAGACACACCTGGGACAGGTGAGACACACCTGAGAGAGGTGAGAGAAACCTGGTAAGGGTGAGACAGGGGAGACAGGTGAGGCACACCCGGTCAGGGGGGACACAACTGGGAGAAGTGAGACACCTGAGACAGGAGAAACACACCTGGGACAGGGACACACCTGAGACAGAGCACACATGGGACAGGGACACACCTGGGACAGGGACACACCTGAGACAGAGCACACCTGGGACAGGACACACCTGGGACAGGACACACCTGAGACAGGGACACACCTGGGACAGGACACACCTGGGACAGGACACACCTGGGACAGGGACACACCTGTGCAGGACACACCTGGGACAGGGACACACCTGGGACAGGGACACACCTGGACAGGGACACACCTGGGACAGGACACACCTGGGACAAGACACACCTGGGACAGGGACACACCTGTGCTGGACACACCTGGGACAGGACACACCTGGGACAGGACACACCTGGACAGGACACACCTGTGCAGGACACACCTGGGACAGGGACACACCTGGGACAGGGACACACCTGGGACAGAGCACACCTGGACAGGGACACACCTGTGCAGGACACACCTGGACAGGACACACCTGAGACAGGGACACACCTGGGACAGGGACACACCTGGGACAGGGACACACCTGGGACAGGGATACACCTGGGACAGGACACGCCTGGACCGGGACACACCTGGGACAGGGACACACCTGGGACAGGGACACACCTGTGCAGGACACACCTGGGACAGGGACACACCTGGGACAGGACACACCTGTGCAGGACACACCTGGGACAGGACACACCTGGGACAGGGGCACACCTGGGACAGGGACACACCTGGGACAGGGACACACCTGTGCAGGACACACCTGGGACAGGACACACCTGGGACAGGACACACCTGGGACAGGACACACCTGGGACAGGGACACACCTGCAGGACACACCTGTGCAGGACACACCTGGGACAGCGACACACCTGTGCAGGACACACCTGGACAGGACACACCTGTGCAGGACACACCTGGGACAGGGACACGCCTGGGACAGGGACACACCTGGGACAGGGACACACCTGTGCAGGACACACCTGGGACAGGGGCGCACCTGGGACAGGGACACACCTGGGACAGGGACACACCTGTGCAGGACACACCTGGGACAGGACACACCTGGGACAGGGACACACCTGGGACAGGGACACACCTGTGCAGGACACACCTGTGCAGGACACACCTGGGACAGGGACACACCTGGGACAGGGACACACCTGTGCAGGACACACCTGGGACAGGACACACCTGGGACAGGGCACACCTGTGCAGGACACACCTGGGACAGGGACACACCTGTGCAGGACACACCTGTGCAGGACACACCTGGGGCAGAGCACACCTGGGACAGGGACACACCTGTGCAGGACACACCTGTGCAGGACACACCTGGGACAGGGACACACCTGTGCAGGACACACCTGTGCAGGACACACCTGGGACAGGACACACCTGGACAGGGACACACCTGTGCAGGGACACACCTGGGACAGGACACACCTGGGACAGGGACACACCTGGGACAGGGACACACCTGGACAGGGACACACCTGGGACAGGACACACCTGGGACAGGGACACACCTGGGACAGGGACACACCTGTGCATGACACACCTGTGCAGGACACACCTGTGCAGGACACACCTGGGACAGGGACACACCTGGGCAGGACACACCTGTTCATGACACACCTGTGCAGGGACACACCTGGGACAGGACACACCTGTGCAGGACACACCTGTGCAGGGACACACCTGGACAGGGACACACCTGGGACAGGGACACACCTGGGACAGGGACACACCTGTGCAGGACACACCTGTGCAGGACACACCTGTGCAGGGACACACCTGGACAGGGACACACCTGGACAGGACACACCTGGGACAGGGACACACCTGTGCATGACACACCTGTGCATGACACACCTGTGCATGACACACCTGTGCCCAGGTGCGCACTCACCCTGGCCGTCGTCCCCTCTCCGTGCCGCAGCTCCACCTGGAACCCGTCTCCGGCCACCGTCACTCCCCAGGTGGCCCCGGGCCTGGAGCTCACCTGGCCCGAGAGCCACACCTGGAGCGCAGGTGAGGCCCCGCAGGTGGCCGCCAGCGGGCAGGTGAGCGGCAGCCGCCAGGTGCGGCCGTCGAAGGCGCGGAAGCGGCTCCGGCTCAGCACGTGGCACACGAGGGGCGGGGCCGGCGCGCAGGTGGGGCGGCAGGTGCGGCCAGGTGGGCAGGGCGGGTCCTGGCAGGTGGATCCCGGCGGGCAGGTGAGGTCCTGGCAGGTCAGTGGCACAGGGACACACCTGGGCGTGGCTCCATCCATCTGACAGGTGGACCCAGGTGGGCAGGTGAGGTCCTGGCAGGTGAGTTTGGTGGGAACACACCTGGGCGTGTCTCTGTCCATACTACAGGTGGATCCAGGAGGACAGGTGAGGTCCTGGCAGGTTAACTTGATGGGCACACACCTGGGTGTGTCTCTGTCTATTCTACAGGTGGATCCAGGAGGACAGGTGAGGTCCTGGCAGGTTAACTTGATGGGCACACACCTGGGTGTGTCTCTGTCTATTCTACAGGTGGACCCAGGTGGGCAGGTGAGGTCCTGGCAGGTCAGTTTGGTGGGGACACACCTGGGCGTGGCTCCGTCCATCTGACAGGTGGATCCAGGTGGGCAGGTGAGGTCCTGGCAGGTCAGTGGCACAGGGACACACCTGGGCGTGGCTCCATCCATCTGACAGGTGGATCCCGGTGGGCAGGTGAGGTCCTGGCAGGTGAGTTTGGTGGGGACACACCTGGGCGTGTCTCTGTCCATTCTACAGGTGGACCCAGGTGGGCAGGTGAGGTCCTGGCAGGTCAGTTTGGTGGGGACACACCTGGGGTGTGTCTCTGTCCATTCTGACAGGTGGATCCCGGTGGGCAGGTGAGGTCCTGGCAGGATGGAGCTTTAGGCACACACCTGGGCGTGGCTCCGTGCATCTGACAGGTGTATCCAGGAGGACAGGTGAGGTCCTGGCAGGTGAGTTTGATGGGGACACACCTGGGGGTTGATTTCTCCATTTGACAGGTGGATCCGGGTGGGCAGGTGAGGTCCTGGCAGGTCCGTGGCACAGGGACACACCTGGGCGTGGCTCCATCCATCTGACAGGTGGACTCGGGTGGGCAGGTGAGGTCCTGGCAGGTCAACTTGACAGGAACACACCTGGGGTTGACTCTATCCATTCTGACAGGTAGATCCAGGAGGGACAGGTGAGGTCCTGGCAGGTTAGTTTGATGGGGACACACCTGGGGATGATTTCTCCATTCTACAGGTGGATCCCGGTGGGCAGGTGAGGTCCTGGCAGGTCTGTGCCACAGGAACACACCTGGGCGTGGCTCCGTCCATCCGACAGGTGGATCCCGGTGGGCAGGTGAGGTCCTGGCAGCTCGGTTGGTACAGGAACACACCTGGGGTGTGTCTCTGTCCATTCTACAGGTGGATCCCGGTGGGCAGGTGAGGTCCTGGCAGGTCAGTTTGGTGGGGACACACCTGGGGCGTGGCTCCTCCATCCGACAGGTAGATCTGGGTGGGCAGGTGAGGTCCTGGCAGGTCTGTGCCATAGGAACACACCTGGGCATGTCTCTGTCCATTCTACAGGTGGACCCAGGTGGGCAGGTGAGGTCCTGGCAGGATGGAGCTTTAGGCACACACCTGGGCGTGGCTCCATCCATCTGACAGGTGGATCCAGGAGGACAGGTGAGGTCCTGGCAGGTCAGTTTGATGGGGACACACCTGGGGGATGATTTCTCCATTCTACAGGTGGATCCAGGTGGGCAGGTGAGGTCCTGGCAGGTCAGTTTGGTGGGGACACACCTGGGCGTGGTTCCGTCCATCTGACAGGTGGATCCAGGTGGACAGGTGAGGTCCTGGCAGGTGAGTTTGGTGGGGACACACCTGGGCCAGCCCTGCAGCACCTGGCAGGTGGCCCCGGGCCCGCAGGTGAGGTCCTGGCAGGACGGGGCGGGGACGGCGCGGGGACAGCGCAGGCCCCGGCAGGACGGCGAGGGGGGGACACACTGCGGCCACCCACTGACCATCTGACACATTGTCCCCTTCGGGCACTGGACATCCCGGCAGGACGGACGCTGATGGACACACTGCGGCCACCCAGCGGTCATCTGGCACCTGGTGCCCTTGGGGACAGTGGAGGTCACTGCAGGACGGTCTCCTGATGGACGTCTTGGTCTGGACACACTGGGGATGACCACTGACCACGTGACACGAGGTGTCCTTGGGACACTGGACATCCTGACACGATGGAGAGTAGTGGACACACTGCGGCCACCCATCGGTCATCTGGCATTGGGTTCCTTTTGGACACTGGACATCACTGCAGGAAGGTCTCTGGGGGGTCATCTTGGTCTGGACACACTGGGGATGACCACTGACCATCTGGCACATTGTCCCCTTCTGGCACTGGACATCCTGACATGACAATTGGTGACGGACACACTGCGGCCACCCATCGGTCATCTGGCATTGGGAGCCCTGTGGGCAGTGGACATCACTGCACGACGGTCTGACGAACGTCTTGGTCTGGACACACTGCGGCCACCCACTGACCATCTGGCACATCTGACCTTTTTGGCACTGGACATCCCGACACGATGGTCGGTCATGGACACACTGCGGCCACCCATTGGTCATCTTGCACCTGGTGCCCTGTGGGCAGTGGACATCACCACATGAAGGTCTCCTGATGGACGTCTTGGTCTGGACACACCGGGGATGACCACTGACCATGTGGCACACCCGGCCTTTCTGGCACTGGACATCCCTGGCAGGACAGTTGGTGACGGACACACTGCGGCCACCCAGCGGTCATCTGGCACCTGGTGCCCTCTGGGCAGTGGAGGTCACTGCAGGACGATCTCCTGATGGACGTCGTGGTGGGGACACACTGGGGATGACCACTGACCATGTGACACATGGTGTCCTTGGGACACTGGACATCCTGACAGGACAGTCTCCTTGGGATCACCTTGGTCTGGACACACTGGGGATGACCACTGACCATCTGGCACATTGTCCCCTTCTGGCACTGGACATCCTGACATGAGGGTCGCTGGTGGACACACTGCGGCCACCCAGCGGTCATCTGGCATTGGGTTCCTTGTGGACAGTGGAGGTCACTGCAGGACGGTCTCCTGATGGACGTCTTGGTCTGGACACACCGGGGATGACCACTGACCACGTGACACGAGGTGTCCTTGGGACACTGGACATCCTGACACGATGGAGAGTAGTGGACACACTGCGGCCACCCATCGGTCATCTGGCACCTGGTGCCCTCTGGACAGTGGAGGTCACTGCAGGACGGTCTCCTGATGAAATTCTCGGTCTGGACACACCGGGATGACCACTGACCATCTGGCACATCTGACCTTTTGGCACTGGACATCCCGACATTTTTGGCACTGGACATCCCGACACGATGGTCGGTCATGGACACACTGCGGCCACCCATTGGTCATCTTGCACCTGGTGCCCTGTGGGCAGTGGACATCACCACATGAAGGTCTCCTGATGGAAATTCTCAGTCTGGACACACTGTGGATGACCACTGACCATGTGGCACATCTGACCTTTCTGGCACTGGACATCCTGGCAGGACAGTTGGTGATGGACACACTGCGGCCACCCAGCGGTCATCTTGCATTGGGTGCCCTCTGGGCAGTGGAGGTCACTGCAGGACGGTCTCCTGATAGACGTCTTGGTGGGGACACACTGGGGATGACCACTGACCACGTGACACATGGTGTCCTTAGGACACTGGACATCCTGACAGGACAGTCTCCTTGGGGTCACCTTGGTCTGGACACACTGGGGATGACCACTGACCATCTGGCACATTGTCCCCTTCTGGCACTGGACATCCCGGCAGGACGGACGGTGATGGACACACTGCGGCCACCCAGCGGTCATCTGGCACCTGGTGCCCTGTGGACAGTGGAGGTCAGCTGCAGGACGGTCTCCTGATGGACGTCGTGGTGGGGACACACTGAGGATGACCACTGACCATGTGACACGAGGTGTCCTTGGGACACTGGACATCACTGCAGGATGGTCTCAGTGGGGTCATCTTGGTCTGGACACACCGGGGATGACCACTGACCATCTGACACATTGTCCCCTTCTGGCACTGGACATCCTGGCAGGACAGTTGGTGATGGACGCACTGCGGCCACCCATTGGTCATCTGGCACGAGGTTCCTTGTGGACAG
Source organism: Luscinia luscinia (assembly GCA_034336685.1). Taxonomy (NCBI): domain Eukaryota; kingdom Metazoa; phylum Chordata; class Aves; order Passeriformes; family Muscicapidae; genus Luscinia; species Luscinia luscinia. Next base: position 56,078 of record JAKWBO010000326.1, read on the forward strand.
TGGAGGTCACTGCAGGACGGTCTCCCTGATGGGCGTCTTGGTCTGGACACACCGGGGATGACCACTGACCACGTGACACATGGTGTCCTTGGGACACTGGACATCCTGACACGATGGAGAGTAGTGGACACACTGCAGCCACCCATCGGTCATCTTGCACCTGGTGCCCTCTGGACAGTGGAGGTCACTGCAGGACGGTCTCCTGATGGACGTCTTGGTCTGGACACACTGCGGCCACCCACTGACCATCTGGCACATCTGACCTTTTTGGCACTGGACATCCCGACACGATGGTCGGTCATGGACACACTGCGGCCACCCAGCGGTCATCTTGCACCTGGTGCCCTGTGGGCAGTGGACATCACCACATGAAGGTCTCCTGATGGACGTCTTGGTCTGGACACACCGGGGATGACCACTGACCATCTGGCACAGCCGGCCTTTCTGGCACTGGACATCCTGGCAGGACAGTTGGTGATGGACACACTGCGGCCACCCACTGACCATCTGGCACGTTGTCCCCTTCTGGCACTGGACATCCTGACATGAGGGTCGCTGATGGACGCACTGAGGCCACCCAGCGGTCATCTGGCATTGGGTTCCTTGGGGACAGTGGAGGTCACTGCAGGACGGTCTCCTGATGGACGTCTTGGTCTGGACACACCGGGGATGACCACTGACCATGTGACACGAGGTGTCCTTGGGACACTGGACATCCTGGCAGGACGGTCTGCTTTGGATCACCTTGCTCTGGACACACTGGGGATGACCACTGACCATCTGGCACATTGTCCCCTTCGGGCACTGGACATCCTGGCAGGACAGTTGGTGACGGACACACTGCGGCCACCCAGAGGTCATCTTGCACCTGGTGCCCTGTGGGCAGTGGACATCACTGCAGGACGGTCTCCTGATGGACGTCTTGGTGTGGACACACTGGGCATGACCACTGACCACGTGACACGAGGTGTCCTTGGGACACTGGACATCCTGGCAGGAGAGTTGGTGACGGACACACTGCGGCCACCCAGAGGTCATCTGGCACGAGGTTCCTTGTGGACAGTGGAGGTCACTGCAGGACGGTCTCCTGATGGACGTCTTGCTCTGGACACACCGTGGATGACCACTGACCACGTGACACGAGGTGTCCTTGGGACACTGGACATCCTGACACGATGGAGAGTAGTGGACACACTGCGGCCACCCATCGGTCATCTGGCATTTTGTTCCTTTTGGACAGTGGACATCACTGCAGGACGGTCTCTGGGGGGTCATCATGGTCTGGACACACTGCGGCCACCCACTGACCATCTGACACACCCGGCCCTTCTGGCACTGGACATCCTGACACGATGGCCGGGTGTGGACACACTGGGGATGACCATTGGTCATCTGGCATTGGGTTCCTTGTGGACAGTGGAGGTCACCACACAATGGACTCTGGATGGACGTCTTGGTCTGGACACACCGGGGATGACCACTGACCACGTGACACGAGGTGTCCTTGGGACACTGGACATCACTGCAGGACGGTCTGCTTGGGGTCACCTTGGTCTGGACACAGCGTGGCCACCCATTGGTGATCTGACACATTGTCCCCTTCTGGCACTGGACGTTGTCACACGATGGCCGGGTGTGGACACAGCGGGGATGACCATCGGTCATCTGGCATTGGGTTCCTTGTGGACAGTGGAGGTCACTGCAGGACGGTCTCCTGATGGACGTCTTGGTCTGGACACACTGGGGATGACCACTGACCACG
>JAKWBO010000327.1:0-40000 GCA_034336685.1 Luscinia luscinia
AGACCTGTTGCCGGCAGCCGGTCCCGCCTTTCGCACTCGCCGAGGGGTAGACCTGTTGCCGGCAGCCGGTTCTCAGCCTTCGCGCTCGGCCGCAAGGTAGACCTGTTGCCGGCAGCCGGTCTCAGCTCGTGCTGCGCGCCGGTAGACCTGTTGCCGGCAGCCGGTCTCAGCTTTTCGCGCCGGCCCTCGGTTAGAGCCCGGCGCCGGCAGCCGGTCTCGCCTTTCGCCACGCCGGCTGGGTAGACCTGGTGCCAGCGTGCCGGTCTCAGCTCTTCGCCAGGCCGTGCGGTAGACCTGGTGCCGGCTGCCGGTCTCAGCCTTCGCATGCTGCAGGTAGACCTGGTGCCAGCAGCCGGTCTCAGCCTTTCGCTCAGGCCGCAGGATAGGGCCTGCCGGCGATCGTCTCAGCTCCTCGCCGCGGCCACGGTGTAGACCTGGTGCTGACAGCTGGTCTCAGCCTTCGCGCTACCGCCATAGCTGTAGACCTGGTGCCGGCAGCCGGTCTCAGCTTTCGCGCCGGCCTCGGGGTAGACCTGGTGCCGGCAGCCGGTCTCAGCCTCTCGCGCCGCCGCTGGGAGGACCTGGTGCCGGCAGCCGGTCTCAGCTTTCGCGCCGGCCTCGGGAAGACCTGGTGCCGGCAGCCGGTCTCAGCCTTTCGCAGCCGGTCTCGGGTCGACCTGGTGCCGGCAGCCGGTCTCAGCCCTTCGCGCCGGCCTCGGGTAGACCTTATGGCGCAGCCGGTCTCAGCCTTTCTCGGCCGGCCTCGGTAGACCCGGTGCCGGCAGCCGGTCTCAGCCTCAGCCGCGCCTGGGTAGACCTGGTGCCGGCAGCCGGTCTCAGCCTTTCGCGCCGGCCTCGGGTTAGACCCGGTGTTGGCAGCCGGTCTCAGCCTCTCGCCAGGCCGCGCGGTAGACCTGGTGCCGGCAGCCGGTCTCAGCCTTCGCGCCCCGTCGCTGGGTGGACCTGGTGCCGGCAGCCGGTCTCAGCCTTCGCGCCCGCCGCGGGGTAGACCTGGTGCCGGCAGCCGGTCTCAGCCTTCGCGCCGGGCAGCATCGGGTAGACCTGGTGCCGGCAGCCGGTCTCAGCCTTCGCGCCGCGTCGGGGTAGACCTGGTGCCGGCAGCCGGTCTCAGCCTTCGCGCCGGTCGCAGGGTAGACCTGGTGCCGGCAGCCGGTCTCAGCCTTTCGCGCTGCCGCGGGTAGACCTGGTGCCGGCAGCCGGTCTCAGCCTTTCGCGTCGCGCCTCGGGGTAGACCTGGTGTCGCAGCCGGTCTCAGCCTTCGCGCCGCGCCGCAAGGTAGACCTGTTGCCGGCAGCCGGTCTCAGCCTTCGCCACAGACCGCGGGTAGACCTGGTGCCGGCAGCCGGTCTCGCAGTTTCGCGCCGCGCCGTAGGGTAGACCTGGTGCCGGCAGCCGGTCTCAGCCTTCGCGGCCGGTCTCGGTGAGACCTGGTGCCGGCAGCCGGTCTCAGCCTTTCGCGCCGCGCCTCGGGTAGACCTGTGCCGGCAGCCGGTCTCAGCCTTTCGCGCCGGCGCTCGGGTAGACCTCGGTGCCGCAGCCGGTCTCAGCCTTCACGCGCTGCCGCGGGTAGACCTGGTGCCGGCAGCCGGTCTCAGCCTTTCGCGCCGCCGCCGCTGGATAGACCTGGTGCCGGCAGCCGGTCTCAGCCTCTCGCCGACCGCCGCAATGTAGACCTGGTGTCGGCAGCCGGTCTCAGCCCTTCACACCAGAGGGTAGACCTGGTGCCGGGCAGCTGGTCTCAGCCTTCGCTACGCCGCAGGGTAGACCTGGTGCCGGGAGCCGGTCTCAGCCTTTCGCGCCGGCCTCGGGTAGACCCGGTGCCGGCAGCCGGTCTCAGCCTTTCGCGCCCGTGCCGCGGGTAGACCTGAGTGCCGGCAGCCGGTCTCAGCCTTCGCGCCATGGCCTGGGTAGACCTGGTGCCGGGCAGCCGGTCTCAGCCTTTCGCGGCCGCGCCTGGGTAGACCTGGTGCCGGCAGCCGGTCTCAGCCTTCGCTGCCCGTCGCTGGGTAGACCTGGTGCCGGCAGCCGGTCTCAGCCTTTCGCGCCGGCCTCGCGGTTAGACCTGGTGCCGGCAGCCGGTCTCGGCCTCGCAGCCGGTCTCGAGGTAGACCTGGTGCCGGCAGCCGGTCTCAGCCTTCGCAGCAGCCGCTAGGGTAGACCTGGTGCCGGCTGCCGGTCTCAGCCTTTCGCGCCCGCCGCGGGTAGACCTGGTGTCGGCAGCCGGTCTCAGCCTTCGCTGCCGCTGCGGGTAGACCTGGTGCCGGCAGCCGGTCTCAGCCTTCGCGCTCGGCTGGTAGACCTGGTGCCGGCAGCCGGTCTCAGCCTTTCGCGCCACGCCGGGTAGACCTGGTGCTGGCAGCCGGTCTCAGCCTCTCGCGCCGCTGGGTAGACCTGGTCGCGGCAGCCGGTCTCAGCCTTCGCGGCCGGCCTCGGGTAGACCTGGTGCCGGCAGCCGGTCTCAGCCTTCGCAGCCGGGTCTCAAGGTAGACCTGCTGCCGCAGCCGGTCTCAGCCTTTCGCGTGCCCGCTGGGTAGACCTGGTGCCGGCAGCCGGTCTCAGCCTTTCGCCGCGGCCTCGGGTAGACCTGGTGCCGGCAGCCGGTCTCAGCCTTTCACACGCCGCCGCGGGTAGACCTGGTGCCGGCAGCCGGTCTCAGCCTTCGCGTCGCGCCGCAGGGTAGACCTGCTGCCGGCAGCCGGTGTCAGCCTTTCGCGCCGCCGCTGGGTAGACCTGGTGCCGGCAGCCGGTTCAGCCTTTCGCGCCGGGTCACGGGTAGACCTGGTGCCGGCAGCCGGTCTCAGCCTTTCGCGCCGGTCTCGAGGTAGACCTGGTGCCGGGCAGCCGGTCTCAGCCTTCGCGCCGGGCCGCTGGGTAGACCTGGTGCCGGCAGCCGGTCTCAGCCTTCGCGCCGGCCTCGGGTAGACCTGGTGCCGGCAGCCGGTCTCAGCCTTTCGCGCAGGCCGCGGGTAGACCTCCGGTGCCGGCAGCCGGTCTCAGCCTCTCGGCCGCTGCTGGTAGACCTGGTGCCGGCAGCCGGTCTCAGCCTTTCACGGCCGCTGCAGGGTAGACCTGGCGCCGGCAGCCGGTCTCAGCCTTTCGCGCCACGCCGCTGGGTAGACCTGGTGCCGCAGCCGGTCTCAGCCTTTCGCGGCCGGCCTCGGGTAGACCTGGTGCCGGCTAGCCGGTCTCAGCCTTTCGCTGCGCCGCCGCGGGTAGACCTGGTGCCGGCAGCCTAGTCTTAGCCTCGCGCCGCACTCGGGTAGACCTGAGGCCGGGCAGCCGGTCTCAGCCTTCGCAGCCACGCTCGGGTAGACCTGGTGCCGGCAGCCGGTCTCAGCTCGTCGACGCGCCTCGGGTAGACCTGGTGCCGGCAGCCGGTCTCAGCCTTTCGCCGTCCGGGTAGACCTGGTGCCGGCAGCCGGTCTCGCAGCTCGCGCGCCGGCCTCGGTAGACCTGGTGCCGGCAGCCGGTCTCAGCCTTCGCGGCCGGCCATGGGTAGACCTGGTGCCGGCAGCCGGTCTCAGCCTTCGCGCGCAGCCGCGGTAGACCTGGTGCCGCAGCCGGTCTCAGCCTTTCACGCTAGGCCATGGGTAGACCTGGTGCCGGCAGCCGGTCTCAGCTCTGCCGCGCCGCTGGGTAGACCTGGTGCCGGGCAGCCGGTCTCAGCCTTTCGCGCCAGCCCTCGGGTAGACCTGGTGCCGGCAGCCGGTCTCAGCCTTTCGCGCCGGCCTCGGGTAGACCTGGTGCCGGCAGCCGGTCTCAGCCTTCGCGCCGCGCCGCGGGTAGACCTGGTGCCGGGCCAGTCGGTCTCAGCTTTCATCGCACGGCTCGGGTAGACCTGGTGCCGGCAGCCGGTCTCAGCCTCTGCGCCACGCCGTGGTAGACCCGGGCCGGCAGCCGGTCTCAGCCTTTGCTGCCGTGCCGCGGGTAGACCTGGTGCCGGCAGCCGGTCTCAGCCTTCGCGCTGCGCCGCAGGGTAGACCTGCTGCCGGCAGCCGGTCTCAGCCTTTCGCGCCTTGCCACGGGTAGACCTGGTGCCGGCAGCCGGTCTCAGCCTTCGCGCTGCGCCGCGGGTAGACCTGGTGCCGGCAGCCGGTCTCGGCTCTTTCGCATGCGCCGCTGGTAGACCTGGTGCCGGCAGCCGGTCTCGGCCTTTCGCGCCGGCCACGGGGTAGACTCTGGTGCCGGCAGCCGGTCTCGGCCTTCGCGCCGGCCGCGGGTAGACCTGGTGCCGGCAGCCGGTCTCAGCCTTTCGCGCCGCGCCGCGGGTAGACCCGGTGCCGGCAGCCGGTCTCAGCCTTTCGCGCCACGTCACGGGTAGACCTGGTGCCGGCAGCCGGTCTCAGCCTTCGCGCTGGCGCCACGGGTAGACCTGGTGCCGGCAGCCGGTCTCAGCCTTTCGCGGCCGGCCTCGGGGTAGACCTAGTGCCGGCAGCCGGTCTCAGCCTTCGCGCCGCGCCGCGGGTAGACCTGGTGCCGGCAGCCGGTCTCGCTCCTGCACCGCCGGGTAGACCTGGTGCCGGCAGCCGGTCTCAGCCTTCGCGCCGGCCTCGGGTAGACCTGGTGCCGGCAGCCGGTCTCAGCCTTTCGCGCCGGCCGCGGGTAGACCTGGTGCCGGCAGCCGGTCTCAGCCTTTCACAGCCGGTCTCGGGTAGACCTGGTGCCGGCAGCCGGTCTCAGCCTTTCGCTGCCTGGCCAGCGGTAGACCTGGTGCCGGCAGCCGGTCTCAGCCTTCGCGCTCAGCCTCGGGTAGACCTGGTGCCGGCAGCCGGTCTCAGCCTTTCGCACGCCGCCGCTGGGTAGACCTGGTGCCGGCAGCCGGTCTCAGCCTTTTCGCGCCGGCCGCTGGGTAGACCTGGTGCCGGCAGCCGGTCTCAGCCTTCGCGCCGGCCACGGGTAGACCTGGTGCCGGCAGCCGGTCTCAGCCTTTCGCGCCGCGCCGCGGGTAGACCTGGTGCCGGCAGCCGGTCTCAGCCTTTCGCGCCACGCCGCAGGGTAGACCTGTTGCCGCAGCCGGTCTCAGCCTTCGCGCCGACCTCGGGTAGACCTGGTGTTGGCAGCCGGTCTCAGCCTTTTCGCGCCGGCCGCGGTAGACCTGGTGCCGGCAGCCGGTCTCAGCCTTCGCGCCGCCGCGGGTAGACCTGTTGCCGGCAGCCGGTCTCAGCCTTCGCTCGCAGCGCTAGTAGACCTGGTGCCGGCAGCCGGTCTCAGCCTTCGCGCGCGCCGCTGGGTAGACCTGCTGCCGGCAGCCGGTCTCAGCCTTCGCGCCACGCCGCTGGGTAGACCTGGTGCCGGCAGCCGGTCTCGGCCTTTCACAGCCGGCCTCGGGTAGACCTGGTGCCGGGCAGTCGGTCTCGACCTTCGCGTCCGGCCGCTGGGTAGACCTGGTGCCGGCAGCCGGTCTCAGCCTCGCGCACGCCGCTGGGTAGACCTGGTGCCGGCAGCCGGTCTCAGCCTTTCGCGCCGCCGTCGGGTAGACCTGGTGCCGGCAGCCGGTCTCAGCCTTCGCGGCCGCCTCGAGGTAGACCTGGTGCCGGCAGTCGGTCTCAGCCTTCGCGGCCGGGCCTCGGGTAGACCTGGTGCCGGCAGCCGGTCTCAGCCTTTCGCCACGCCGCAAGGTAGACCTGTGCCGGCAGCCGGTCTCAGCCTTTTCGCGCCGCCGCTGGGTGGACCTGGTGCCGGCAGCCGGTCTCAGCTCTTCGCGCGCCGTCGCGGGTAGACCTGGTGCCGGCAGCCGGTCTCAGCCTTTCGCGCCGCGTCGCAGGGTAGACCTGGTGCCAGCAGCCGGTCTCAGCCTTTTCGCAGCCGGCCGCGGGTAGACCTGGTGCCGGCAGCCGGTCTCAGCCTTCGCGCCTGCGCTAGGTAGACCTGGTGCCGGGCAGCCGGTCTCAGCCTTTCGCGCCGCAAGGCTCAGGATAGACCTGGTGCCAGGCAGCCGGTCTCAGCTCGCGCCACAACCAGGGTAGACCTGGCGCCGACAGCCGGTCTCAGCCTTCGCGCCGCCGCGGAGTAGACCTGCTGCCGGCAGCCGGTCTCAGTTGGCCAGGCCGCGCCTCGGGTAGACCTGGTGCCGGCAGCCGGTCTCAGCCTTTCGCTAGCCGCTCGGGTAGACCTGGTGCCGCAGCCGGTCTCAGCCTTCGCGCCGCGCCGCGGGTAGACCTGGTGCCGGCAGCCGGTCTCAGCCTTCGCAGCCGGTCTCGGGTAGACCTGGTGCCGGCAGCCGGTCTCAGCCTTCGCTACCGGCCGCGGGTAGACCTGGTGCCGGCAGCCGGTCTCAGCCTTTCGCCGCCACGGGCTGAGACCTGGTGCCGGCAGCCGGTCTCAGCCTTTCGCGCCGCGCCGCGGGTAGACCTGGTGCCGGCAGCCGGTCTCAGCCTTCGCGCCGGCCTCGGGTAGACCTGGTGCCGGCAGCCGGTCTCAGCCTTCGCGCATGCGCCAGGGTAGACCTGGTGCCGCAGCCGGTCTCAGCCTTTCGCGCCTGCCGCGGTAGACCTGGTGCCGCAGCCGGTCTCAGCCTTCGCGGCCGCGCTCGGGTAGACCTGCTGCCGGCAGCCGGTCTCAGTCTTTCGCGCCACGCTGGGTGGTAGACCTGGTGCCGGCAGCCGGTCTCAGCTCGCTGCTCGCCGCTGGTAGACCTGGTGCCGGCAGCCGGTCTCAGCCTTCGCTGTCGCTAGGTAGACCTGGTGCCGTAGCCGGTCTCAGCCTTTCGCGGCCGGCCTCGGCGTAGACTCCATGCCGGCAGCCGGTCTCAGCCTTTCGCCGCGCCGCAGGTAGACCTGGTGCCGGCAGCCGGTCTCAGCCTTCGCGTCGGGCCACCGGGTAGACCTGGTGCCGGCAGCCGGGTCTCAGCCTTTCGCCGGCCGGTCGGGTAGACCTGGTGCCGGCAGCCGGTCTCAGCCTTCGCGCTGCCGCCGCTGGGGTAGACCTGGTGCCGGCAGCCGGTCTCAGCCTTTCGCGCCGCGTCGCTGGGTAGACCTGTGCCGGCAGCCGGTCTCAGCCTTTCGGCTGCGCCTCGGGTAGACCTGGTGCCGGCAGCCGGTCTCAGCTCGCGCGCTGTCACGGTAGACCTGCTGCCGGCAGCCGGTCTCAGCCTTTCACGCCGGGCCGCTGGGTGGACCTGGTGCCGCAGCCGGTCTCAGCCTTTCGCGCCAGCCTCGGTAGACCTGGTGCCGGGCAGCCGGTCTCAGCCTTCGCGCCGGCCGCGGGTAGACCTGGTGCCGGCAGCCGGTCTCAGCCTTTCGGTGCCGCGCCTCAGGGGTAGACCTGGTGCCGGCAGCCGGTCTCAGCTCGCGCCGTGGCCTCGTAGACCTGGTGCCGGCAGCCGGTCTCAGCCTTCGCGCCGGTCTCGGGTAGACCTGGTGCCGGCAGCCGGTCTCAGCCTTTCGCGTCCGGCCTGGGTAGACCTGGGCCGGCAGCCGGTCTCAGCCTTTCGCCAGGCTCAGGTAGACCTGGTGCCGGGCAGCCGGTCTCAGCCTCTTCGCGCCGTCAGGTAGACCTGGTGCCGGCAGCCGGTCTCAGCCTGCGCCGCCTCGGGTAGACCTGCGTCGGCAGCCGGTCTCAGCTCTTCGCAGCCAAGGCTGAGACCTGTTGCCGGCAGCCGGTCTCAGCCTTTCGCGCCGGCCTGGGTAGACCTGGTGCCGCAGCCGGTCTCAGCCTTCGCGGCCGGCCTCGGGTAGACCTGGTGCCGGCAGCCGGTCTCAGCCTTCGCGCCGCCGCTGGGTAGACCTGGTGCCGGCAGCCGGTCTCAGCCTTTCGCGCCCGTCGCGGGGTAGACCTGGTGCCGGCAGCCGGTCTCGACGCCTGCGCCGGGCCTCGGTAGACCCGGTGCCGGCAGCCGGTCTCAGCCTTTCGCGGCCGCGCCGCGGTAGACCTGGCGCCGGCAGCCGGTCTCAGCCTTTCGCTGCGCCTCGGGGTAGACCTGGTGCCGGCAGCCGGTCTCAGCCTTTGCGCCACGCCGCGGGTAGACCTGGTGCCGGCAGCCGGTTCCAGCCTTTCGCGCCTGTCGCTGGGTGTAGACCTGGTGCCGGCAGCCGGTCCCAGCCTTCGCAGCCGGCCTGGGCAGACTCCAGTGCCGGCAGCCGGTCTCAGCCTTTCGCGCCCGTCGCTGGGTAGACCTGGTGCCGGCAGCCGGTCTCGGCCTTCGCGCCGCGCCGCTGGGTAGACCTGAGCCGGCAGCCGGTCTCAGCCTTCGCGCCGGTGGGTAGACCTGGCGCCGGCAGCCGGTCTCAGCTCTCGCCGCCGCTAGGTAGACCTAGTGCCGGCAGCCGGTCTCAGCCTTCGCGTGCGTCCGCGGGTAGACCTGGTGCCGGCAGCCGGTCTCAGCCTTTCGCGCTGGTCTCAGCATGACCTGATGCCGGGGCAGCCGGTTCTCAGTCTTTCAAGCGCCGCAACGGGTAGACCTGCTGCCGGGCAGCCGGTCTCGACCTTTCGCGTCGGCTCTGGGTAGACCTGCTGCCGGCAGCCGGTCTCAGCCTTTCGCGCCTAGGTCGCTGGTAGACCTGGTGCCGGCAGCCGGTCTCAGCCTTCGCGCCGGGCCTCGGTGGTAGACCTGGTGCCGGCAGCCGGTCTCAGCCTTTCGCGCCGCCGCCGCGGTAGACCTGGTGCCGGCAGCCGGTCTCGACCTTCGCGCCGGCCTCGGGGTAGACCTGGTGCCGGCAGCCGGTCTCAGCCTTTCGCTCGCGTCGCTGGGTAGACCTGGTGCCGGCAGCCGGTCTCAGCCTTCACGGCCGGCCTCGGTAGACCCGGCCGGCAGCCGGGTCTCAGCCTTTCGCGCCCCGCCGCGGCAGACCTGGTGCCGGGCAGCCGGTCTCGACCTTTCGCGTCGGCCTCTGGGTAGACCTGTGTGCTGGCAGCCGGTCTCAGCCTTCGCGCCACGCCGCAAGGTAGACCTGGTGCCGGCAGCCGGTCTCAGCCTTTCAGCGCCGCGTCGCGGGGTAGACCTGGTGCCGCAGCCGGTCTCAGCTTTCGCCGCGCCGCAGGGTAGACCTGGTGCCGGCAGCCGGTCTCGGCCTTTCGCGTCGGGCACTCGGGGTAGACCTGGTGCCGGCAGCCGGTCTCAGCCTTTCGCACGCGCCGCTGGGTGGACCTGCTGCCGGCAGCCGGTCTCAGCCTTTCGCGCTTGCCTCTGGGTAGACCTGGTGCCGGCAGCCGGTCTCAGCTTTCGCGTCAGCCTCGGGTAGACCTGTGCCGGCAGCCGGTCTCAGCCTTCGCAGCCGGCCGGGTAGACCTGTTGCCGGCAGCCGGTCTCGGCCTTCGCGGCCGGCCTCGGGTAGACCTGGTGCCGGCAGCCGGTCTCAGCCTTCGCGCCTAGTCGCGGTAGACCTGGTGCCGGCAGCCGGTCTCGCCTTCGCTGCCGGCCTCGGTGTAGACCTGGTGCCGGCAGCCGGTCTCAGCCTTCGCTGCCGCGCCGCGGTAGACCTGGTGCCGCAGCCGGTCTCAGCCTTTCGCGCCTGCCGCTGGGGTAGACCTGGTGCCGGCAGCCGGTCTCAGCCTTTCGCTGCCGCCGCTGGGTAGACCTGGTGCCGGCAGCCGGTCTCAGCCTTTCGCGGCCCGCCGCAGGTAGACCTGTTGCCGGCAGCCGGTCTCAGCCTTCGCGCCGCGCCGCGGGTAGACCTAGTGCCGGCAGCCGGTCTCAGCCTTTTCGCGGCCGCCGCTGGGTAGACCTGGTGCCGGCAGCCGGTCTCAGCCTCAGCGCCGGCCTCGGGTAGACCTGGTAGCCGGCTGCCGGTCTCAGCCTTTCGCGCTCGCGGGTAGACCTGATGCCGGCTGCCGGTCTCAGCCTTTCGCGCGCGCCGCTGGGTAGACCTGGTGCCGGCAGCCGGTCTCGGCCTTTCGCGCTGCCGCTGGGTAGACCTGGTGCCGGCAGCCGGTCTCGGCTCTTCGCAGGCCGCCGCGGGTAGACCTGGTGCCGGCAGCCGGTCTCAGCCTTTCGCGGCGCCGCTGGGTAGACCTGTTGCCGGCAGCCGGTCTCAGCCTCTCGCAGGCCGCCGGGTAGACCTGGTGCCGGCAGCCGGTCTCAGCTCTCGCGCGGCCAGCGGGTAGACCTGGTGCCGGCAGCCGGTCTCAGCCTTTCGCGCCACGCCGCAGGTAGACCTGGTGCCGGCAGCCGGTCTCAGCCTCGCGCCTCGGCGCGGGTAGACCTGGTGCCGGCAGCCGGTCTCAGCCTCGCGCCGCGCCTGCGGTAGACCTGGTGCCGGCAGCTGGTCTCAGCCTTCGCGCCACGTCGCGGGTAGACCTGGTGCCGGCAGCCGGCTCTCAGCCTTCGCACGCGCCGCGGGTAGACCTGGTGCCGGCAGCCGGTCTCAGCTTTCGCGCTCGCGCTAGGGTAGACCTGCTGCCGGCAGCCGGTCCCAGCCTTTCGCGTCCGGCCGCGGTAGACCTGTTGCCGGCAGCCTGTCTCAGCCTTCGCGGCCGGCCGCTGGGTAGACCTGGTGCCGGCTGCCGGTCTCAGCCTTTCGCGCCGCGCCGCAGGTAGACCTGGTGCCGGCAGCCGATCTCAGCCTTTCGCTGCCGCGGCCGCTAGGTAGACCTGTTGCCGGCAGCCGGTCTCAGCCTTTCGCGCCCGCCGCGGGTAGACCTGGTGCCGGCAGCCGGTCTCAGCCTTTCGCGCCGGCCTCGGGGTAGACCTGGTGCCGCAGCCGGTCTCAGCCTTTCGCGCCGCGCCATGGGGTAGACCTGGTGCCGGCAGCCGGTCTCAGCTCTTCGCGCCGCTCGCGAGGTAGACCTGGTGCCGGCAGCCGGTCTCAGCCTTTCGCGCCCGGCCGCGGGTAGACCTGGTGCCGGCAGCCGGTCTCGGCCTTCGCGGCCGGCCTCGGGTAGACCTGGTGCCGGCAGCCGGTCTCAGCCTTTCGCGCGCGCCGCGGGTAGACCTGTTGCCGGCAGCCGGTCTCAGCCTTTCGCGCCTGCGCAAGGTAGACCTGGTGCCGGCAGCCGGTCTCAGCCTGCTCAGCGCGCCGCTGGGTAGACCTGGTGCCGGCAGCCGGTCTCAGCCTTTCGCGACCCCGGCGCAGGGTAGACCTGGTGCCGGCAGCCGGTCTTAGCCTTTCGCTGCGCCGTCGGGGTAGACCTGGTGCCAGCAGCCGGTTGGACAACAGGTCGACCTCTTACGCTGGAATGCCGGGCGACACCAGGTCTACACCTTATCGGGAATGCAGGCGGACACCAGGTCTACCGCTTAATCCGGAATGCAGGCGGACAACAGGTCTACCCCTTTAGCGGGAATGCCAGGCGGACACAGGTCTACCTCTTAATCGGGAATGCCGGCGGACACCAGGTATCGACCTGCGCCGGTCGGTCCGGTCTCATCGCTTTCGCGCGCCGCGGGGTAGACCTGGTGCCGGCAGCCGGTCTCGGCCCTTCGCAGCCGCGTCGCCGGGTAGACCTGGTGCCGGCAGCCGGTCTCGGTTTTCGCGCCGCGCCGCTGGTAGACCTGGCGCCGCAGCCGGTCTCAGCCTTCGCGCCACGCCGCGGGGGTAGACCTGGTGCCGGCAGCCGGTCTCGCCTCTTCGCTGGCCACGCCTGCGGGTAGACCTGGTGTCGGCAGCCGGTCTCGACCTTCGCGGGCCGGCCTCGGTAGACCTGGTGCTGGCAGCCGGTCTCAGCCTCGCGCTGCGCCGCGGGGTGACCGTGCCGACGGCTCGGCCTGCGACTCTCGGGCGTGGGTAGACAGCCGCAGCCGGTTCAGCCTTTCGCGCCGCCAGCGGGCAGACCTGGTGCCGGCAGCCGGTCTCAGCCTTCTCACGCCGCCGCGGTAGACCCGCGCCGCTGCCGGTCTCAGCCTCTCGCCGCGCCGCAGGGCAGACCTGGTGCCTGCTAGCCGGTCTCAGCCCTCGCGCCGGGCCGCCCCGGGTAGACTCTGTTGCCGGCTAGCCGGTCTCAGCTTTCGCACGCACACGGGTAGACCTGGTGCCGGCTAGCCGGTCTCGGCCTTTCAGCGCCGCGCCGCGGGGTAGACCTGTTGCCGCTAGCCGGTCTCGCTCGCTTTCGCGCGCGCCGCGGGGTAGACCTGGTGCCGCTAGCCGGTCTCGGCCTCGCGCTCCGCCGCGGGTAGACCTGGTGCCGCTAGCCGGTCTCGGCCTTTCGCGCACGGCCGCGGGTAGACCTGTTGCCGCTAGCCGGTCTCGGCCTTTCGCGCCCGCCGCGGGTAGACCTGTTGCCGCTAGCCGGTCTCAGCCTTTCGCGCACGCCGCGGGTAGACCTGTTGCCGCTAGCCGGTCTCGGCCTTCGCGCCCGGCCGCGGGTAGACCTGTTGCCGCTAGCCGGTCTCGGCCTTCGCGCGCGCCGCGGGTAGACCTGGTGCCGCTAGCCGGTCTCGCCTTCGCGCCGCGCCGCGGGTAGACCTGTTGCCGCTAGCCGGTCTCGCACTTCGCGCACGCCGCGGGTAGACCTGTTGCCGCTTAGCCGGTCTCTGCACTTCGCGCCGCGCCGCGGGTAGACCTGTTGCCGCTAGCCGGTCTCTGCCTTCGCGCCGGCCTGCGGGTAGACCTGGTGCCGCTAGCCGGTCTCGGCCTTCGCGCCCGCCGCGGGTAGACCTGTTGCCGCTAGCCGGTCTTACACTTTCGCACAGGCCGCGGGTAGACCTGTTGCCGCTAGCCGGTCTCTGCCTTCGCGCCGGCCTGCGGGGTAGACCTGGTGCCGCTAGCCGGTCTCGGCCTTCGCGCCCGCCGCGGGTAGACCTGTTGCCGCTTAGCCGGTCTTACACTTCGCTGCGCGCCGCGGGTAGACCTGTTGCCGCTAGCCGGTCTGCCTTCGCGCCGGACTGCGGGGTAGACCTGGTGCCGCTAGCCGGTCTCGGCCTCGCGCCTCGCCGCGGGTAGACCTGGTGCCGCTTAGCCGGTCTCGGCTCTCGCGCTGCGCCGCGGGTAGACCTGGTGCCGCTTAGCCGGTCTCGGCCTCGCGCCGCGCCGCGGGTAGACCTGTTGCCGCTTAGCCGGTCTCGGCTTCACAAGCTCGCCGCTGGGTAGACCTGGTGCCGTCCGCCTCGCGCCTCTATGACCTACCCTTAGCTGGAATGCCGGCGGACACCAGGTCTACCCCTTAATCGGGAATGCAGGCGGACAACAGGTCTACCCCTTAATCAAGAATGCAGGCGGACAACAGGTCTACCCCTTAAGCGGGAATGCAGGCGGACAACAGGTCTACCCCTTGCTGGAATGCCGGCGGACACCAGGTCTACCCCTTAAGCGGGAATGCAGGCGGACAACAGGTCTACCCCTTAATCGGAATGCAGGCGGACAACAGGTCTACCCCTTAAGCGGGAATGCAGGCGGACAACAGGTCTACCCCTTAAGCCGGAATGCCGGCGGACAACAGGTCTACCCCTTAAGCTGGAATGCCGGCGGACACCAGGTCTACCCCTTCATCGGGAATGCCGGCGGACACCAGGTCTACCCCTTAATCGGGAATGCAGGCGGACACCAGGTCTACCCCTTAATCGAGAATGCAGGCGGACAACAGGTCTACCCTTTAGCGGGAATGCCGGCGGACACCAGGTCTACCCCTAATCGGGAATGCGGGCGGACAACAGGTCTACCCCTTAAGCGGGAATGCCGGCGGACAACAGGTCTACCCCTTAATCGGGAATGCAGGCGGACAACAGGTCTACCCCTTAATCGGGAATACAGGGCGGACAACAGGTCTACCCCTTTAGCGGGAATGCCGGGCGGACAACAGGTCTACCCCTTAAGCGGGAATGCAGGCGGACACCAGGTCTACCCCTTAATCGGGAATGCAGGCGGACAACAGGTCTACCCCTTAATCGGGAATACGGGCGGACAACAGGTCTACCCCTTAATCGGGAATGCAGGCGGACAACAGGTCTACCCCTTAATCGAGAATGCAGGCGGACAACAGGTCTACCCCTTAAGCGGGAATGCAGGCGGACAACAGGTCTACCCCTTAAGCGGGAATGCCGGGCGGACACCAGGTCTACCCCTTAAGCGGGAATGCAGGCGGACACCAGGTCTACCCCTTAATCGGGAATGCAGGCGGACAACAGGTCTACCCCTTAATCGGGAATGCAGGCGGACAACAGGTCTACCCCTTAAGCTGGAATGCAGGCGGACAACAGGTCTACCCCTTAAGCGGGAAGGCAGGCGGACAACAGGTCTACCCCTTAAGCGGGAATGCCGGCGGACAACAGGTCTACCCCTTAAGCTGGAATGCCGGCGGACACCAGGTCTACCCCTTCATCGGGAATGCCGGCGGACACCAGGTCTACCCCTTAATCGGGAATGCAGGCGGACACCAGGTCTACCCCTTAATCAAGAATGCAGGCGGACAACAGGTCTACCCCTTTAGCGGGAATGCCGGCGGACAACAGGTCTACCCCTTAATCGGGAATGCAGGCGGACACCAGGTCTACCCCTTAATCGGGAATGCAGGCGGACAACAGGTCTACCCCTTAATCGGGAATACGGGCGGACAACAGGTCTACCCCTTAAGCGGGAATGCCGGCGGACAACAGGTCTACCCCTTAATCGGGAATGCAGGCGGACAACAGGTCTACCCCTTAAGCGGGAATGCCGGGCGGACACCAGGTCTACCCCTTAAGCCGGAATGCAGGCGGACAACAGGTCTACCCCTTAAGCGGAAAGCCGGCGGACACCAGGTCTACCCCTTAATCGGGAAGGCAGGCGGACACCAGGTCTACCCCTTAAGCGGGAATGCCGGCGGACAACAGGTCTACCCCTTAAGCGGGAATGCCGGCGGACACCAGGTCTACCCCTTAATCGGGAATGCAGGCGGACACCAGGTCTACCCCTTAATCGAGAATGCAGGCGGACAACAGGTCTACCCCTTTAGCGGGAATGCCGGCGGACAACAGGTCTACCCCTTAATCGGGAATGCAGGCGGACACCAGGTCTACCCCTTAATCGGGAATGCAGGCGGACAACAGGTCTACCCCTTAAGCGGGAATGCGGGCGGACAACAGGTCTACCCCTTAATCGGGAATGCGGGCGGACAACAGGTCTACCCCTTAAGCGGGAATGCCGGCGGACAACAGGTCTACCCCTTAATCGGGAATGCAGGCGGACAACAGGTCTACCCCTTAATCGGGAATGCAGGCGGACAACAGGTCTACCCCTTAATCGGGAATGCAGGCGGACAACAGGTCTACCCCTTAATCGGGAATGCCGGCGGACACCAGGTCTACCCCTTAATCGGGAATGCAGGCGGACAACAGGTCTACCCCTTAATCGGGAATGCGGGCGGACAACAGGTCTACCCCTTAGCCGGGAATGCCGGCGGACAACAGGTCTACCCCTTAATCGGAATGCAGGCGGACAACAGGTCTACCCTTAATCGGGAATGCAGGCGGACACCAGGTCTACCCCTTAATCGGGAATGCAGGCGGACAACAGGTCTACCCCTTAATCGGGAATGCAGGCGGACAACAGGTCTACCCCTTAATCGGGAATGCAGGCGGACAACAGGTCTACCCCTTAATCGGGAATGCAGGCGGACAACAGGTCTACCCCTTAATCGGGAATGCCGGCGGACAACAGGTCTACCCCTTAAGCGGGAATGCAGGCGGACAACAGGTCTACCCCTTAATCGGGAATGCAGGCGGACAACAGGTCTACCCCTTAATCGGGAATGCAGGCGGACACCAGGTCTACCCCTTAATCGGGAATGCAGGCGGACAACAGGTCTACCCCTTAATCGGGAATGCGGGCGGACAACAGGTCTACCCCTTAAGCGGGAATGCAGGCGGACAACAGGTCTACCCCTTAATCGGGAATGCAGGCGGACAACAGGTCTACCCCTTAATCGGGAATGCAGGCGGACACCAGGTCTACCCCTTAATCGGGAATGCAGGCGGACAACAGGTCTACCCCTTAATCGGGAATGCAGGCGACAACAGGTCTACCCCTTAAGCTGGAATGCCGGCGGACACCAGGTCTACCCCTTAATCGGGAATGGCAGGCGGACAACAGGTCTACCCCTTAATCGGGAATGCAGGCGGACAACAGGTCTACCCCTTAATCGGAATGCAGGCGGACAACAGGTCTACCCCTTTAATCGGAATGCCGGGCGATTAACAGGTCTACCCCTTCAGCTGGAAATGCCGGCGGACAACTAGGTCTACCCCTTGCCGGGAATGCCGGGGCGGATCACCAGGTCTACCCTTAACTCGGGAATGCCGGGCGGACAACAGGTCTACCCCTTCATCGGGAATGCCGGCGGACTACCCAGGCCCAACCCCTTGGGCTGGAAGACCTGTTGCCGCTAGCCGGTCTCTGCCTTTCGCGCCCGGCCTGCGGGTAGACCTGTTGCCGCTAGCCGGTCTCGGCCTTCGCGCCGGCCTGCGGGTAGACCTGTTGCCGCTAGCCGGTCTCTGCCTTCGCGCCCGGCCTGCGGGGTAGACCTGTTGCCGCTAGCCGGTCTCTACACTTTCGCGCCGCGCCGCGGGTAGACCTGTTGCCGCTAGCCGGTCTCTGCCTTCGCGCCGGCCTCCGGGTAGACCTGTTGCCGCTAGCCGGTCTTACACTTTCGCGCAGCGCCGCGGGTAGACCTGTTGCCGCTAGCCGGTCTCGGCCTTCGCGCCGGCCTCCGGGGTAGACCTGTTGCCGCTAGCCGGTCTCGGCCTTCGCGCAGCGCCGCAGGGTAGACCTGGTGCCGCTAGCCGGTCTCGGCCTTCGCGCAGCGCCGCGGGTAGACCTGTTGCCGCTAGCCGGTCTCGGCCTTCGCGCCCGCCGCGGGGTAGACCTGTTGCCGCTAGCCGGTCTCGGCCTTTCGCGCCGCGCCCGCGGGTAGACCTGTTGCCGCTAGCCGGTCTCGGCCTTTCGCGCCGCGCCGCGGGTAGACCTGGTGCCGCTAGCCGGTCTCGGCCTTCGCGCCGCGTCGCGGGTAGACCTTGTGCCGTTAGCCGGTCTCGGCCTATGGCGCCCGCCGCGGGTAGAGCTGGTGCCGTCCGCCTTCGCGCCCTATGACCTACCCTTAACCGGGAAGGCCGGCGGACACCAGGTCTACCCCTTAAGCGGGAATGCCGGCGGACACCAGGTCTACCCCTTAAGCGGGAATGCAGGCGGACAACAGGTCTACCCCTTCAGCGGGAATGCCGGCGGACACCAGGTCTACCCCTTAAGCGGGAATGCAGGCGGACAACAGGTCTACCCCTTCAGCGGGAATGCCGGCGGACACCAGGTCTACCTCTTGCGGAATGCCGGCGACACCAGGTCTACCCTTAATGGGGAATGCAGGCGGACAACAGGTCTACCCCTTTCTCGAGAATGCAGGCGGACACCAGGTCTACCCCTTAATCGGGAATGCCGGCGGACACCAGGTCTACCCCTTAATCGGGAAAGCAGGCGGACAACAGGTCTACCCCTTAAGCGGGAATGCCGGCGGACACCAGGTCTACCCCTTAAGCGGGAATGCAGGCGGACAACAGGTCTACCCCTTAAGCGGGAATGCCGGCGGACACCAGGTCTACCCCTTAATCGAGAATGCAGGCGGACAACAGGTCTACCCCTTAAGCGGGAATGCCGGCGGACAACAGGTCTACCCCTTAAGCGGGAATGCAGGCGGACAACAGGTCTACCCCTTAAGCGGGAATGCCGGCGGACACCAGGTCTACCCCTTAAGCGGGAATGCAGGCGGACACCAGGTCTACCCCTTAAGCGGGAATGCAGGCGGACAACAGGTCTACCCCTTAGCGGGAATGCCGGCGGACACCAGGTCTACCCCTTAAGCGGGAATGCATGCGGACACCAGGTCTACCCCTTAATCGGGAATGCAGGCGGACAACAGGTCTACCCCTTAAGCGGGAATGCCGGCGGACACCAGGTCTACCCCTTAAGCGGGAATGCAGGCGGACACCAGGTCTACCCCTTAAGCGGGAATGCCGGCGGACAACAGGTCTACCCCTTAGCGGGAATGCAGGCGGACACCAGGTCTACCCCTTAATCGGGAATGCAGGCGGACAACAGGTCTACCCCTTAGCGGGAATGCCGGCGGACACCAGGTCTACCCCTTAATCGGGAATGCAGGCGGACAACAGGTCTACCCCTTACTCGGGAATGCCGGCGGACACCAGGTCTACCCCTTAATCGGGAATGCAGGCGGACACCAGGTCTACCCCTTAAGCGGGAATGCCGGCGGACACCAGGTCTACCCCTTAATCGGGAATGCAGGCGGACAACAGGTCTACCCCTTATCGGGAATGCCGGCGGACAACAGGTCTACCCCTTAAGCGGGAATGCCGGCGGACACCAGGTCTACCCCTTAAGCGGGAATGCCGGCGGACACCAGGTCTACCCCTTAAGCGGGAATGCCGGCGGACACCAGGTCTACCCCTTAATCGGGAATGCAGGCGGACAACAGGTCTACCCCTTAAGCGGGAATGCCGGCGGACACCAGGTCTACCCCTTAATCGGGAATGCAGGCGGACAACAGGTCTACCCCTTCAGCGGGAATGCAGGCGGACAACAGGTCTACCCCTTACTCGGGAATGCAGGCGGACACCAGGTCTACCCCTTAATGCGGGAATGCAGGCGGACAACAGGTCTACCCCTTCTCGAGAATGCCGGCGGACACCAGGTCTACCCCTTAATCGGGAATGCCGGCGGACACCAGGTCTACCCCTTAATCGGGAATGCCGGCGGACACCAGGTCTACCCCTTAATCGGGAATGCCGGCGGACAACAGGTCTACCCCTTAATCGGGAATGCAGGCGGACAACAGGTCTACCCCTTAAGCGGGAATGCCGGCGGACACCAGGTCTACCCCTTAATCGGGAATGCAGGCGGACAACAGGTCTACCCCTTCAGCGGGAATGCAGGCGGACAACAGGTCTACCCCTTAGCGGGAATGCCGGCGGACACCAGGTCTACCCCTTAATGCGGGAATGCAGGCGGACAACAGGTCTACCCCTTACTCGGGAATGCCGGCGGACACCAGGTCTACCCCTTAATCGGGAATGCCGGCGGACACCAGGTCTACCCCTTATCGGGAATGCCGGCGGACAACAGGTCTACCCCTTAATGCGGGAATGCAGGCGGACAACAGGTCTACCCCTTAAGCGGGAATGCCGGCGGACACCAGGTCTACCCCTTAAGCGGGAATGCCGGCGGACACCAGGTCTACCCCTTAAGCGGGAATGCAGGCGGACACCAGGTCTACCCCTTAAGCGGGAATGCCGGCGGACACCAGGTCTACCCCTTAAGCGGGAATGCAGGCGGACAACAGGTCTACCCCTTAAGCGGGAATGCCGGCGGACACCAGGTCTACCCCTTAATCGGGAATGCAGGCGGACAACAGGTCTACCCCTTAGCGGGAATGCCGGCGGACACCAGGTCTACCCCTTAAGCGGGAATGCAGGCGGACAACAGGTCTACCCCTTAAGCGGGAATGCCGGCGGACACCAGGTCTACCCCTTAATCGGGAATGCAGGCGGACAACAGGTCTACCCCTTAAGCGGGAATGCCGGCGGACACCAGGTCTACCCCTTAAGCGGGAATGCAGGCGGACAACAGGTCTACCCCTTAAGCGGGAATGCCGGCGGACACCAGGTCTACCCCTTAAGCGGGAATGCAGGCGGACAACAGGTCTACCCCTTAATCGGGAATGCCGGCGGACACCAGGTCTACCCCTTAATCGGGAATGCAGGCGGACAACAGGTCTACCCCTTAAGCGGGAATGCCGGCGGACACCAGGTCTACCCCTTAATCGGGAATGCAGGCGGACAACAGGTCTACCCCTTAAGCGGGAATGCAGGCGGACAACAGGTCTACCCCTTAATCGGGAATGCCGGCGGACACCAGGTCTACCCCTTAATCGGGAATGCAGGCGGACAACAGGTCTACCCCTTAATCGGGAATGCAGGCGGACAACAGGTCTACCCCTTAAGCGGGAATGCCAGGCGGACACCAGGTCTACCCCTTAAGCGGGAATGCAGGCGGACAACAGGTCTACCCCTTAAGCGGGAATGCCAGGCGGACACCAGGTCTACCCCTTAATCGGGAATGCAGGCGGACAACAGGTCTACCCCTTAAGCGGGAATGCCGGGCGGACACCAGGTCTACCCCTTAATCGGGAATGCAGGCGGACAACAGGTCTACCCCTTAAGCGGGAATGCCGGCGGACAACAGGTCTACCCCTTAAGCGGGAATGCCGGCGGACAACAGGTCTACCCCTTAAGCGGGAATGCAGGCGACACCAGGTCTACCCCTTAATCGGGAATGCAGGCGGACAACAGGTCTACCCCTTCAGCGGGAATGCCGGCGGACAACAGGTCTACCCCTTAATCGGGAATGCAGGCGGACAACAGGTCTACCCCTTAATCGGGAATGCAGGCGGACAACAGGTCTACCCCTTAAGCGGGAATGCCGGCGGACACCAGGTCTACCCCTTAAGCGGGAATGCCGGCGGACACCAGGTCTACCCCTTAATCGGGAATGCAGGCGGACAACAGGTCTACCCCTTAATCGGGAATGCCGGCGGACAACAGGTCTACCCCTTAAGCGGGAATGCAGGCGGACAACAGGTCTACCCCTTAAGCGGGAATGCCGGCGGACACCAGGTCTACCCCTTAATCGGGAATGCAGGCGGACAACAGGTCTACCCCTTAAGCGGGAATGCCGGCGGACACCAGGTCTACCCCTTAATCGGGAATGCAGGCGGACAACAGGTCTACCCCCTTAAGCGGGAATGCAGGCGGACAACAGGTCTACCCCCTTAATCGGGAATGCAGGCGGACAACAGGTCTACCCCTTTAGCTGGAATGCCGGCGGACACCAGGTCTACCCCTTAATCGGGAATGCAGGCGGACAACAGGTCTACCCCTTAAGCGGGAATGCCGGGCGGACACCAGGTCTACCCCTTAAGCGGGAATGCAGGCGGACAACAGGTCTACCCCTTAAGCGGGAATGCCGGCGGACAACAGGTCTACCCCTTAACGGGAATGCAGGCGGACAACAGGTCTACCCCTTAATCGGGAATGCCAGGCGGACACCAGGTCTACCCCTTTAAGCCGGAATGCCGGCGACACCAGGTCTACCCCTTAATCGGGAATGCAGGCGGACAACAGGTCTACCCCTTAAGCGGGAATGCAGGCGGACAACAGGTCTACCCCTTAAGCCGGGAATGCAGGCGGACAACAGGTCTACCCCTTTAACCCGGGAATGCCGGGCGGACACAGGTCTACCCCTTAATCGGGAATGCCGGCGGACACCAGGTCTACCCCTTAAGCGGGAATGCCGGCGGACACCAGGTCTACCCCTTAACGCCGGGAATGCAGGCGGACAACAGGTCTACCCCTTAACCGGGAATGCAGGCGGACACCAGGTCTACCCCTTAAGCGGGAATGCAGGCGGACAACAGGTCTACCCCTTAACGGGAATGCCGGCGACAACAGGTCTACCCCTTAAGCCGGAATGCCGGCGGACACCAGGTCTACCCCTTAAGCGGGAATGCAGGCGGACAACAGGTCTACCCCTTAATCGGGAATGCAGGCGGACAACAGGTCTACCCCTTAACGGGAATGCAGGCGGACACCAGGTCTACCCCTTAACCCGGAATGCAGGCGGACAACAGGTCTACCCCTTAAGCGGGAATGCCGGCGGACACCAGGTCTACCCCTTAAGCGGGAATGCCGGCGGACACCAGGTCTACCCCTTAAGCGGGAATGCCGGCGGACACCAGGTCTACCCTTAATCGGGAATGCAGGCGGACAACAGGTCTACCCCTTAAGCGGGAATGCCGGCGGACACCAGGTCTACCCCTTAAGCGGGAATGCAGGCGGACAACAGGTCTACCCCTTAAGCGGGAATGCCGGCGGACACCAGGTCTACCCCCTTAAGCCGGGAATGCCGGCGGACACCAGGTCTACCCCTTAATCGGGAATGCAGGCGGACAACAGGTCTACCCCTTAAGCGGGAATGCCGGCGGACACCAGGTCTACCCCTTAATCGGGAATGCAGGCGGACACCAGGTCTACCCCTTAACTCGGAATGCAGGCGGACAACAGGTCTACCCCTTAACGCGGGAATGCAGGCGGACAACAGGTCTACCCCTTCAAGCGGGAATGCAGGCGGACAACAGGTCTACCCCTTAATCGGGAATGCAGGCGGACAACAGGTCTACCCCTTAATCGGGAATGCAGGCGGACAACAGGTCTACCCCTTAAGCGGGAATGCCGGCGGACACCAGGTCTACCCCTTAATCGGGAATGCAGGCGGACAACAGGTCTACCCCTTAATCGGGAATGCCGGCGGACAACAGGTCTACCCCTTAATCGGGAATGCAGGCGGACAACAGGTCTACCCCTTAAGCGGGAATGCCGGCGGACACCAGGTCTACCCCTTAAGCGGGAATGCCGGCGGACACCAGGTCTACCCCTTAAGCGGGAATGCCGGCGGACAACAGGTCTACCCCTAATCGGAATGCAGGCGGACAATAGGTCTACCCCTTAAGCGGGAATGCCGGCGGACACCAGGTCTACCCCTTAACTCGGAATGCAGGCGGACAACAGGTCTACCCCTTAAGTCGTGGAATGCCGGCGGACAACAGGTCTACCCCTTAAGCGGGAATGCCGGCGGACACCAGGTCTACCCCTTAAGCGGGAATGCCGGCGGACACCAGGTCTACCCCTTAAGCGGGAATGCCGGCGGACACCAGGTCTACCCCTTAACCGGGAATGCAGGCGGACAACAGGTCTACCCCTTAAGCGGGAATGCCGCGGACACCAGGTCTACCCCTTAAGCGGGAATGCAGGCGGACAACAGGTCTACCCCTTAATCGGGAATGCAGGCGGACAACAGGTCTACCCCTTAAGCCGGGAATGCCGGCGACACCAGGTCTACCCCTTAAGTCGTGGGAATGCAGGCGGACAACAGGTCTACCCCTTAAGCGGGAATGCCGGCGGACACCAGGTCTACCCCTTAATCGGGAATGCAGGCGGACAACAGGTCTACCCCTTAACTCGGAATGCAGGCGGACAACAGGTCTACCCCTTCTTAACCGGAATGCCGGCGGACACCAGGTCTACCCCTTAATCGGGAATGCAGGCGGACAACAGGTCTACCCCTTAAGCGGGAATGCCGGCGGACAACAGGTCTACCCCTTAAGCGGGAATGCAGGCGGACAACAGGTCTACCCCTTAATCGGGAATGCAGGCGGACAACAGGTCTACCCCTTACGGGAATGCCGGCGGACACCAGGTCTACCCCTTAAGCGGGAATGCAGGCGGACACCAGGTCTACCCCTTAAGCGGGAATGCAGGCGGACAACAGGTCTACCCCTTAAGCGGGAATGCCGGCGGACAACAGGTCTACCCCTTAAGCGGGAATGCAGGCGGACAACAGGTCTACCCCTTAATCGGGAATGCCGGCGGACACCAGGTCTACCCCCTTAATCGGGAATGCAGGCGACAACAGGTCTACCCCTTAAGCGGGAATGGCGGGCGGACAATAGGTCTACCCCTTAATCGGGAATGCAGGCGGACAACAGGTCTACCCCTTAAGCGGGAATGCCGGGCGGACAACAGGTCTACCCCTTAATCGGGAATGCAGGCGGACACCAGGTCTACCCCTTAATCGGGAATGCAGGCGGACAACAGGTCTACCCCTTAAGCGGGAATGCCGGCGGACACCAGGTCTACCCCTTAAGCGGGAATGCAGGCGACACCAGGTCTACCCCTTAATCGGGAATGCAGGCGGACAACAGGTCTACCCCTTAAGCGGGAATGCCGGCGGACACCAGGTCTACCCCTTAATCGGGAATGCAGGCGGACAACAGGTCTACCCCTTAAGCGGGAATGCCGGGCGGACACCAGGTCTACCCCTTAAGCGGGAATGCAGGCGGACAACAGGTCTACCCCTTAATCGGGAATGCAGGCGGACAACAGGTCTACCCCTTAAGTCGGGAATGCCGGCGGACAACAGGTCTACCCCTTAACCGGAATGCAGGCGGACAACAGGTCTACCCCTTAAGCGGGAATGCAGGGCGGACAACAGGTCTACCCCTTAAGCGGGAATGCCGGCGGACACCAGGTCTACCCCCTTAACCGGAATGCAGGCGGACAACAGGTCTACCCCTTAAGCCGGGAATGCCGGGCGGACACCAGGTCTACCCCTTAAGTCGGGAATGCAGGCGGACAACAGGTCTACCCCTTAACCGGGAATGCAGGCGGACAACAGGTCTACCCCTTAAGCCGGGAATGCCGGGCGGACAACAGGTCTACCCCTTAATCGGGAATGCAGGCGGACAACAGGTCTACCCCTTAGTCGGGAATGCAGGCGACAACAGGTCTACCCCTTAAGCCGGGAATGCAGGCGGACAACAGGTCTACCCCTTAAGTCGGAATGCAGGCGGACAACAGGTCTACCCCTTAAGCGGGAATGCCGGGCGGACACCAGGTCTACCCCTTAAGCGGGAATGCCGGCGGACAACAGGTCTACCCCTTAATCGGGAATGCAGGCGGACAACAGGTCTACCCCTTAATCGGGAATGCCAGGCGGACAACAGGTCTACCCCTTAAGCGGGAATGCAGGCGGACAACAGGTCTACCCCTTCAGCGGGAATGAAGGCGGACAACAGGTCTACCCCTTAAGCGGGAATGCCGGCGGACACCAGGTCTACCCCTTAATCGGGAATGCAGGCGGACAACAGGTCTACCCCTTAATCGGGAATGCAGGCGGACAACAGGTCTACCCCTTAACCGGAATGCCGGCGGACAACAGGTCTACCCCTTAAGCGGGAATGCCGGCGGACACCAGGTCTACCCCTTAAGCGGGAATGCCGGCGGACACCAGGTCTACCCCTTAACTCGGAATGCAGGCGGACAACAGGTCTACCCCTTAGCCGGAAATGCCGGCGGACAACAGGTCTACCCCTTAAGCGGGAATGCCGGGCGGACACCAGGTCTACCCCTTAACTCGGAATGCAGGCGGACAACAGGTCTACCCCTTAACCGGGAATGCAGGCGGACACCAGGTCTACCCCTTAAGCGGGAATGCCGGCGGACACCAGGTCTACCCCTTAATCGGGAATGCAGGCGGACAACAGGTCTACCCCTTAAGCCGGAATGCCGGCGGACACCAGGTCTACCCCTTAAGCGGGAATGCAGGCGGACAACAGGTCTACCCCTTAAGCCGGGAATGCCGGCGGACACCAGGTCTACCCCTTAATCGGGAATGCAGGCGGACAACAGGTCTACCCCTTAATCGGGAATGCAGGCGGACAACAGGTCTACCCCTTGCCGGAATGCCGGCGGACACCAGGTCTACCCCTTAAGCGGGAATGCAGGCGGACAACAGGTCTACCCCTTAAGCGGGAATGCCGGCGGACACCAGGTCTACCCCTTAAGCGGGAATGCATGCGGACACCAGGTCTACCCCTTAATCGGGAATGCAGGCGGACAACAGGTCTACCCCTTAAGCCGGAATGCCGGGCGGACACCAGGTCTACCCCTTAATCGGGAATGCAGGCGGACACCAGGTCTACCCCTTAATCGGGAATGCAGGCGGACAACAGGTCTACCCCTTCAGCGGGAATGAAGGCGGACAACAGGTCTACCCCTTAAGCGGGAATGCCGGGCGGACACCAGGTCTACCCCTTAATCGGGAATGCAGGCGGACAACAGGTCTACCCCTTAATCGGGAATGCAGGCGGACAACAGGTCTACCCCTTAAGCCGGAATGCCGGCGGACACCAGGTCTACCCCTTAATCGGGAATGCAGGCGGACAACAGGTCTACCCCTTAATCGGGAATGCAGGCGGACAACAGGTCTACCCCTTAATCGGGAATGTAGGCGGACAACAGGTCTACCCCGCTGGCTGGGTAGACCTGGTGTCCTCGGAAGCGCGCTATAAGGTCGCTTGTTTTCGGCTGCCTCCGGCTGCCTCATCGTAGGAGGCGGCGTGCTCCGCTGCGCCACCCCGGTCACCTAGGCTTCGTTCTCTTGTGCTCGTCGGCCTCCTGGGCCCCGCTTGTCCGTATCATGGGAGACAGGGTTACGGGCGGTCTCCCCGCAGGCTGTGCAGTGCCTGTGTCCGTAGGCGGAAAAGGGCGGACGCGCGGGCGGTCGTGCCGGCCCAGGAACCGTATCGCCAATGCACGGCAAGGACTCTCCCGTGGCCTTGTCCGGCATTCCCGTAACCCCCAGTTGACTGAGACAGGTGGAGGCGAGGCGAGCTGCTCCTCGCCCCGGGCCAGGCGAGGCGGGAGGCGCGAGGGCGAGAGAAGCCGCCGGCGTATCCCGCTAGCGGCCCGGGCTGCTGCCGGTTCCGTGGAAAAAGAGTGCAGCGGGCGAGATGCGAGCTGCACCCCGGCCCAGGCGAAGCGCCGGGCCGAAAGAGCGAGCCGCGAGAGAGAAGCCGCGAGCGCTTGTCCCGCCCCGGCCCGGCTGCTGCCGGTTTCGCTTAAAAGCGAGCGATGCGAGTTGTGCTCCCCGCCCAGGCTAGGTGAGGCGGGAGACCCCGAGAAGCGAGAGCTAAGCCGCGAGCGCTTGTCCCGCTCCCCGGCCCGGCTGCTGCCGGCTTCGCTAAAAGCGAGCGATGCGAGCTGTGCTCCCCGCCCAGGCCAGGTGAGGCGGGGAGACCCGAGAAGCGAGAGCGAAGCCGCGAGCGCTGTCCCGCCCCGGCCCGGCTGCTGCCGGTTTCGCTAAAAGCGAGCGATGCGAAGCTGTGCTCCCCGCCCAGGCCAGGTGAGGCGGGAGACCCGAGAAGCGTAGAGCTAAGCCGCGAGCGCTTGTCCCGCCCCGGCCCGGCTGCTGCCGGTTTCGCGAAAAGCGAGCGATGCGAGTTGTGCTCCCCGCCCAGGCCAGGTGAGGCGGGGAGACCCGAGAAGCGAGAGCGAAGCCGCGAGCGCGTGTCCCGCCCCGCCCGCTGCTGCCGGTTTTCAGCGAGACGGGGGAGCCGGGTGCCCGCCGCTCCTCCGGCGATGGTGGCGGGCGAGGCGGCGGCGCCTGTTCTTTTCCGCCCCGGCCTTAAGCCGGGGCCGGCCCGCTCTGGCTGGTAGCGGCGTTTCTTCGGCTGCCGGTCCGGTGCGCTTTTACCGGCAGCCGGGCTGGACGCCGGCCGGGTTGCGCGGAGCCTGCCGAGAGGTAGGTTCCCGGCCCTTCCCCGAGAGCTCCCCGAGAGCACGGCTCGCTCGGCCGCCGAGGTGGCCGCGCTTCGCTCCCCGCCTCCCGACCCGCCTTGCCCAGAGAGAGCGTCCGCCTGGGAAGGGGCTCGCGGGGCGTGCCGGTGGGCATCCGGCCTCGCCTCGGCTCGCCTAAGTGGGGGCTCGGTGACGGAGTCGCCCCGTGGAGTTTTGCCGGCCGGGTTGGCGGCACTCTTCCCCGGGCCGTGCTGTCGTTGAAAGCATGGTTCCCCTTCCTCGGCCCTAAGTCGGGACTCCGCGAGCGGGCGGAGTGTTCATTTTAGCGGTGGCGGCCGGCCGCTGTGGTCGGCCGCGCCGTAGAGCGGGCCGGAACCCGACAGAGAAGCGAGAGAGAAAAGCCCCCGGCGATGTGGGGGCGAGGGCGGCGGCGCCTCGCCCCATCTCCCTCCTCGGCTGGTGCGATCCGAGCTACCGTGGCCGGGCGGCCTGTGGGTCTGGCCTGCTGCCCCGCTGCGTGGCTGCCCGGCGGGCTGGGCTGCGAACGGCTCTGCTTTTTCAGGCGTGGCGGAGTGTGGGGCCGCCCGGCCTGTTCTCTTCTTTTTTCTCACGCTGCCTTAAGCCGCGGCACCGAGAAGCCGCTGACGACGAAGGGTCGCGGGCCACGAGAAGCTTAAGGCCCAGAGAGACGCTGTGTGCTGGGCGAGAGAGACCGAGAGACGCGGCCGGCGGGCGGATGGGGGTTTTGGGGGAGTTGAGTCTCGAGTCTCGCCCCCGCTTCCCGTCCCCGGCGCGGGCTCGAGACCGTCGGGCGGGCGGATGGGGTTTAGGGGAGTTGAGTCTCGAGTCTCGCCCCCGCCCTCGGCCCCCGCCGCAGGCCCGTGATTCCCCGTGGCTAGCACGGTCGTGCGACGCATAGTGTGCTTTTTGTCTTTTTTCCTCTTTTCGGTTTTCTGTTGTCCCAGGAAGAGTGGCCGCGGGCCTTTGTCTCCGAGCGATCGATGAGGTGGTTCCTCGGGTGGCGCCGGAAAGGGCCTCGGCTGGCCGGGCACCTCTCCCCGGGGCTTCTCTCTGTCATGGGGGAAGCTCGGCGTGCCCCGCCGAGCAGGGCGGTCTCTTCCGATCGGCCACCCCCGTCGCGAGGCGAGGTGTCGCCTCCCGCTGCTTTGGGGGGAGGAACGTGTTTACCGTCCCGGGCTGTGTGACGGCCGCGTGGCCCCCGCCAGTCCTCAGGTGTCCTTGGAAAAGCGCGCGAGGTGCCGGTGCCGGCTTCGGTCCCCTAGTATCGCCTATGGTGCCGGCCGCGAGCAGCGCCGAGCGGCGTGTGGCAGGCTCGAGCTCGAGCCGAGAGAAAAGAGAGAGAGCGGTGGTCCCCCGAGGGAAGACGGAGAGAGAGAAGAGAGAGAAGGGGGATGAGAACCGATGGGGCACGGACGGGGAAAAGAGCCTGCTCGCTACGCACCGCACCGGGCGCTTCCTTGGTGGCGCCAGCCGCCGCCTCGTTGCAGAGCGAGCCGCCCCGGCCTCGGGCCTGGGTGTCCGGCCGCGCTCGCCTTCGCCGGGTCGCTGTCTCCTCTAGCACGTCCGGTGTTTTTTCGGCCGGCCTCGGGGCGGGTCAGCCCCAGCCGAGCCCCCCGTCCCGCTCGCCGCCAGCGCCGCCGTGACTGTCGGAACGCGAGGCCGAAGTCTCGGTAGGGCCGCGGGCCCCGAGAGAGAGCAGAAGCCGAGAGAAAGAGAGAGAGAAAGAGAGAAAACGGGGAAGGAAGGCGAAAAAGGCTCGCTGTTGTCCTAAGCGAGAAAGAAGCTGCGAGCGGTCCCGGCTCCTTGCCCGCGGCGTCGCTGGAAGGGTCGGCCGCCGGGTCGGCCGTGTCGCCGAGGGCGTTTTCCGCCTCCCCGCGCCCGGCGGGTGGGGTTCGCTCCGCGCGTGGCGCCGCTCCTCGCCCCCAGGCGCCGCCTGGCTGCGCGATGTCGCCGGCCGTCGCTGCCATGCCGCCCCCCGGGCCGGTCGGAGCGTGACGAGAGAGAGAGCGAGAGAGAGAGAGAGAGAGAAGCGGGGCGGCCAGGTTAGTAGGGCGCCGCCGGGCGGTCCGGGTTGCCGGGCGCCGCCGCGGGTGTGGCGGCTACCTGGTTGATCCTGCCAGTAGCATATGCTTGTCTCAAAGCTTAAGCCATGCATGTCTAAGTACACACGGGCAGTACAGTGAAACTGCGAATGGCTCATTAAATCAGTTATGGTTCCTTTGGTCGCCTCCTCTCCGGCCTCCTTGGATAACTGTGGTAATTCTAGAGCTAATACATGCCGACGAGCGCCGACCTCCGGGACGCTATGGCATTTATCAGACTAAACCAACCCCGGCCCGCCCCGCAGCTTTGGTGACTCTAGATAACCTCGAGCCGATCGCGACGCCTCGCTGGGCGGCGACGCACCCATTCGAATGTCTGCCCTATCAACTTTCGATGGTACTGTCTGTGCCTACCATGGTGACCACGGGTGACGGGGAATCAGGGTTCGATTCCGGAGAGGGAGCCTGAGAAACGGCTACCACATCCAAGGAAGGCAGCAGGCGCCAAGAATTACCCACTCCCGACCCGGGAGGTAGTGACTTGTAATAACAATACAGGACTCTTTCGAGGCCCTGTAATTGGAATGAGCGACTTTAAATCCTTGAGCGAGGATCCATTGAGGGCAAGTCTGGTGCCAGCAGCCGCGGTAATTCCAGCCCAATAGCGATCTTAAAGTTGCTGCAGTTAAAAAGCTCGAAGTTGGATCTTGGGATCGAGTTGGCGTGTCCGCCGCGAGGCGCAGCCACCGCCTGTCCCAGCCCCTGCCTCTCGGGCGCCCCTCGATGCTCTTAGCTGAGCAGCCCAAGGGCCCCAAGCGCTTACTTTGAGAAAATTAGAGTGTTCAAAGCAGGCCGGCCGCCGGCATACTGCAGCTAGGAATAATGGAATAGGACTCCGGTTCTATTTTGTTGGTTTTCGGAAACGGGGCCATGATTAAGAGGGACGGCCGGGGCATTCGTATTGTGCCGCTAGAGGTGAAATTTTGGACCGGGCGCAGACGGCCTAGAGCGAAAGCATTTGCCAAGAATGTTTTCATTAATCAAGAACGAAAGTCGGAGGTTCAAGACGATCAGATACCGCCGTAGTTCCGACCATAAACGATGCCGACTGGCCATCCGGGCGGCGTTATTCCCATGACCCGGCCGGGTAGCTCCCGGAAACCCAAGTCTTTGGGTTCCGGGGGAGTATGGTTGCAAAGCTGAAACTTAAAGGAATTGACGGAAGGGCACCACTAGGAGTGGAGCCTGCGGCTTAATTTGACTCAACACGGGAAACCTCACCCGGCCCGGACACGGACAGGATTGACAGATTGAGAGCTCTTTCTCGATTCCGTGGGTGGTGGTGCATGGCCGCTCTTAGTTGGTGGAGCGATTTGTCTGGTTAATTCCGACAACGAACGTAGACTCTGGCATGCTAATTAGTTACGCGACCCCCGAGCGGTCGGGCGCCCAACTTCTTAGAGGGACAAGTGGCGCTCAGCCACCCGAGATTGAGCAATAACAGGTCTGTGATGCCCTTAGATGTCCGGGGTCGCACGCGCGCTACACTGACTGGCTCAGCTTGTGCCTACCCTCCGCCGGCAGGCGCTGGTAACCCGCTGAACCCCATTCGTGATGGGGATCGGGATTGCAATTCTTCCCCGTGAACGAGGAATTCCCAGTAAGTGCGGGTCATAAGCTCGCTGCTGATTAAGTCCCTGCCCTTTGTACACACCGCCTGTCGCTACTACCCGCATTGGATGGTTTAGTGAGGTCTCGGATCGCCCCGGGCGGGTCGGCCACGGCCCTGCCGGAGCTGCCGAGAAGACGGTCGAACTTGACTATCTAGAGGAAGTAAAAGTCGAATAAGGTTTCCGAGGTGAACCTAGCGGAAGGATCATTACCGGTGGGGGCCGGCGCCTGCCGCGCCGCGCTCGCTTTCCGCTCGCACGCCCGGCCCCCTCTCTCGCGGAGGGAGGGGGCCGCACGCCCTTCCCGACGCCGCCGCAGCAGCAGCCCCAGAGAGAGAAAGCGCCGAGAGAGAGATAGAGAGAGAGAGAGCGGAAGGCGCGCGGCGCAGGCCGCTTCCCGCTGGGGGGGAAAGGCGCCGGCGCGGCGAAGGCCGCCGCGCGCTCTGCGGCGCCCGCCCACCGTGCGCTGCTGGCGGGCCGACCTCGCGCTAGACCGCTGGCCGCGACCGGGCGCCGAGGAAGCGCTGGCGGGTTGGCCGGGCGCCGAGGCCGCTTTCTTCCCCCCCCGGCCGCTGTCGGTCCGCTGTCGGTCCGCCCCTCGCCGGAGGTCGGGGGACGGCCGGGCCGGCCTCCGAGCCTCGCCTCGCCACCGCGGCCGGCGCCGCCGAACGCCGGAAGCCGCCGGCGCTTCACGCCTCCCACTCGGCGGGGCGTGAGCGAGGTTTCGGCGGCCGGCCGCGTCCCCGGGCCGGGCGGGCGGCCCGAGCCGCGGCGGTCCTCTCGGGCGCAGCGCCGGGCTACTGAGGGAAACCCCGGCCTCGAGACGGACGGCCGCCGGGCGGTGGCAGCGGACGCCGGGCGCGCTCGCCCGTGGACGCCCCCCCGAAGGTGGCAGTGGGGAGGCATACGGGCGGGCCATGCAGGTCGTTTCCTCGCCCCAGGGTCAGGTACCTAGCGCTCAGCGCCTCGGCGGCCCATGCCATCCCCGGGCCGGCTTTTTTCCCTCGGGCGCCGCCACACGCCGTTGGGGGGGCCGGAAGGGAGAAGGGGGGCCGCCGGGCCGGGCGGAGGTTTAAAGACTCGGGCGGCTTCGGCACGCGCTTCGCCGCGGCGGCGGGCGGCGGCCGGCAGCGAAGCGGTGCCGGGCGGCGGCGCGCCGGGCGCCATCCGCGAGGGGGTAGGGAGCAGCCCGCTCCCGCCGATCCCCCGCTGCGCTGGTGGCGTCCGCGGCTCGCCGGCCGCGCCCCCTCCCTCTCGCTGTCGGTCGGCGCCCCGCGGGCGGGGGGCAGCTGTGCCTTGCCGGGAGGGGCGCCCTGCCCCCTCTCTGGGCGGCCCGGTCTCGGGCGGAGAGACCGCGCGTAAGCTTAACCGGGTCCGGCCGCTGGGCCGACCCGCTCGCCTCGACACGGGCCTCGCCCCGCTGCTGGCGGTGCTCAGCCCTACGTCGGCCGCGCGGGTGGCGGCCGCCGGGCCCGCCACGCCTTCGCCTCTCGGCCGCCGGCGCGGCGCCTGGCGCGCCCGGGCGCCGGCGCGTGGGGCCGCGGCCGCGCTTCTTGCCTCGGGACGGCCTCGTGCCCGAAGGGCGCTGGCGGCGGCCGCCGTGTCGCCGGCCATCCCTCCTGTCTCGAGCGGCCCTCTCCCGTGCCGTGCCGTGTCGTGCCCGGCGAGCGCGGGCGACCCCCGTGCCGGGTGTGGCGGCGTCGCCGCCGGGTCAGTGTCGTCCCCGCCCGTCGCTTTCCCCCGTCGCTCTTTCCTTTCCCCGGCCGCGTGCGGGCCGGAAGGGTTAAGGCGGCGGGCGGCCGCGGGGCCGCGTCTCGCGCGCTCGGTCCCCGAGCGGAAGCGAGGGAGCGGGCGTTGCCCCCGGCTGAGCGCCGACGCCTGCCGCCGGGCGCGTGCCCGGCGGCAAGGCCTCTCCCGGCGGGGCGAAGCGGCGGCGGCGGCGGTCCTGGGCGTGGCGGCCCCGGCGGCGGCGGGTCTCGCCGACCCGGCCAGGTTCTCCGGCGGCCGCCGGGCTCTCGGCCGGGCGGGCGGGGGGAGAGCCGGTCCCGCTGCAGGAGGGGTTGCGCCGGCGGAAGGAGCGGCGGTGGCCGGCCGGCGCCCCGCGGGCGTCCGTAAGGCCGTTGGGATGGCCGGCCGCGCGCTCGGCGCGGGCGGCCTTGGCGCCGGCAGTCCGCGGATCGGCCGAGGCGAAAGGCGCGGGCGGAAGCGTGAGCGGGGTCGGCGGCGGCCTCGCCGCGCCCGGCCGCGAAGGCGCCTTGGGGGTCCCGTGAGCGTAGGTCGGGCGGGCCGCCGCCCCGCGGCGGTGCGGTCCGGTCCGGTCCGCGTTGGCCGCGAAGGCGCTAGCCTCTCCGGTGCAGAGGTCGGGCCGAGCCCGGGCGCCTGGGCCGCCTCCGAAGAGCCAAGGGCCTTGCCGGAGCGGTGTTTCCCCCCGCCCTGGCGCGTGGGGGGAGGCGGTCGGGGCGCGGGCCCCCCCGCCATTCGGGCCGGCCTTCGGAGCGTGAAGGTGGGTTTTTTCCTCCTGTCTCTCCTCCGCTTCGAATGACGCCTGTGTGCTCGTGACGGTCGCGAAGCTATGGGGGCCGCGCTGGCGCGGGCGGTCCCGGCCCCTCCGCGCCCCGCGGAGTCGGTGCCGAAAGCCAGACAACTCTTAGCGGTGGATCACTCGGCTCGTAAGCGTCGATGAAGAACGCAGCTAGCTGCGAGAATTAATGTGAATTGCAGGACACATTGATCATCGACACTTCGAACGACTTGGCGGCCCCCGGGTTCTCCCGGGCTACGCCTTCGTCTGAGCGCCGCTTGACGATCAATCGCCGTCCTGGGGGGGCCCTCCCCGGGCGGGCGCTGGCTGGGGTGGCCTCGCAGGTCCGCTCGGGCGCGGGCGAGAGGCGACGGCCGGTCGTCCTCGTCGCCGCTGCGAAGGGCCTTCGTCCCCTAAAGGCAGACTCGGGAGCGCTTCCGCAGCTCCTCGCCTCCCGGAACGAGCCGCTGGGGCGGAGCTCGTCCCTGCCGCGAAGCCGCGCCGCGCGCCGTGCGAGGCGGCGCGCGGCCGGGTAAGAGCGAGAGAGACGGCGTCGGAGACGCCAGCGGGCGGTGCGAGCGAGCGAGCGAGCGAGAGAGGGCGAGAGGGAGGCGAGGCGCGGGCCTCGCCCCTGGCTCCACCCCGCGCGGGCGGCTGTCTGCGGGTGGGTACCGCGCCGGTACCGTGCCGCCGCTGCCGCTACAGCGCCGGGCGCGAGCGCCGGGACGGGGGCGCAACCCCGCTTCCTCGTTGTCCCGAGCGCCCCCTCCTCCTCTCTCCTCCTCGTCAGCGGTCGGTCGTCGTCCGCGGGCGTCGGCGAGCCGCGCCGTCGCGTTTTGTCGCTCTCCCCGCTGCAGGTCGCCGCGCGCGCGCCGCCCGGGCGCGGCCGGTTCCCCTCGGTCAGGGCCGCTCTGCCGCGATGCCTCTGTTCGGTTCTCGCCTCCGGGATGGGAGTCTCCGTGTCCGCGGTCTCTCTCCGTCCCCGCTCCTCTCCGCTCCGTTGTCTCCCTCCTGTGGTGGCGCGCGGGCGCCAGTGTTTCGGTGAGGAGGAGGGGGATGGAAAGAAAGGGGGAGGAAGGGACGCGGCGCGGCACGTAAAACCGCCCCGTCCGTCCGTCTCGGCCGGCCGCCCGCGAGGGGCGGCGCGCGGCGTTGGCGGCGGTGGCGCAGCTCTGGGCTTCGCGACCTCAGATCAGACGTGGCCACCCGCTGAATTTAAGCATATTAGTCAGCGGAGGAAAAGAAACTAACGAGGATTCCCTCAGTAACGGGCGAGCTAAGAGGGAAAAGCCCAGCGCCGACCCTCGCCCCCGCCGGTGGGGCGCGGGACATGTGGCGACAGAAGCCCTCCCCGGGCGGCGCCTCGGGGACCCAAGTCCTTGTGATCGAGGCCGCAGCCCGCTGGACGGTGTGAGGCCGGTAGCGCCTCGGCGCGCCGGGCCCGGGCTTCGGAGTCGGGTTGCTTGGGAATGCAGCCCAAAGCGGGTGGTAAACTCCATCTAAGGCTAAATACCGGCACGAGACCGACAGCCAACAAGCACCGTGAAGGGAAAGTTGAAAAGAACTTTGAAGAGAGAGTTCAAGAGGGCGTGAAACCGTTAAGAGGTAAACGGGTGGGGCCCGCGCAGTCCGGCCCGGGAGGATTCAACCCGGCGAGTCAGCGGTCGGCCGGGCGCTGGTCGTGGCGGATCCTCGCCTCCGCCTCTCCCCCTCCGCCCCTCGGGCGCCACTCGCGGGGCGGGCTGGGGGCGGGTCGGCGCGGGGACCGCCGCCCGGCCGGCAGTCGGCCCTGGCCGGGCGATTTCTCCGCTGGCGGTGCGCCGCGACCGGCCCGGGTCGGCTGGGGCACTCCGGCGGGCAGGTGGCTCGGCGCCGCCCTCGCGAGCGAAGATGAGCGGCGGCCGGGTGTTAGAGCCCCGGGCAGCAGGTCTCGCCGAATCCCGGGCCGAGGGAGAGGACCGCCGCCGCGCTTCCTCCTCCCCCCGTCGGCGGGCGCCGTGACGGGGGCGCCGCGCTTCACCCTCTCTCCTTCCCGCTTTTCTTCTTCCTCCTCCCTCCGGGGGGTTGGGGGGCGGGGTTGGGGGCGGCGCCTCGCAGCGCGGCGTTTGGCGCGGGGTGCGGGGTCGGGCTCGCCGGCCCCCGGGCGCCGCTGTCAACCGGGGGCGGACTGTCCTCAGTGCGCCCTCGAGCGCCGCGGGCGCCGCCGGGCCGGGCCGATTGGGGCCGCGCTTCGTTGTGGGCGCCTGGGTCCGCGGGCGATGTCGGCTACCCACCCCGACCCGCCTTGGAAACACGGACCAAGGAGTCTAACACGTGCGCGAGTCAGGGGCCCGTATGGAAAGCCCGCGGCGAATGAAGGTGAGGGCCGGCGTCCGCCGGCCGAGTGGTGGGATCCCGGGCGCGCGTCGCCCCCGGGCGACCACCGGCCCGTCTTCGCTCGCCGCGCCCTCGTCCGCGGGGGGCCGGGAGGTGGAGCGGAGCGCACGCCGCTAGGACCCTAAAGATGGTGAACTATGCCTGGCAGGGCGAAGCCAGAGGAAACTCTGGTGGAGGTCCGTGAGCGTCCTGACGTGCAAATCGGTCGTCCGACCCGGGTCTAGGGGCGAAGACTAATCGGAACTATCTAGTAGCTGGTTCCTCCCAAGTTTCCCTCAGGATAGCTGGGCGCCGGCAATGGGCAGTTTTACCCGGTAAAGCTAATGATTAGAGGTCTTGGGGCCGAAACGATCTCAACCTATTCTCAAACTTTCAATGGTAAGGGGGCCGGCTCGCTGGCGTTGGAGCCGGGCCGTGGAATGCGAGTGCCCAGTGGGCCACTTTTGGTAAGCAGAACTGGCGCTGCGGGATGAACCGAACGCCGGGTTAAGGCGCCCGATGCCGACGCCTCATCAGAGCCCAGAAAAGGTGTTGGTTGATCTAGACAGCAGGACGGTGGCCATGGAAGTCGGAATCCGCTAAGGAGTGTGTAACAACTCACCCGCCGTAATCAACTAGCCCTGAAAATGGATGGCGCTGGAGCCGCCGGGCCTATACCCGGCCGTCAGCCGGTAGTGCGAAGACTAGCGGGGGCTAGGCCGCGACGTAGTAGGAGGGCCGCTGCGGTGAGCCTCGAAGTCTGGGGGGCGCGGGCCCGGTGGAGCCGCCGCAGGTGCAGATCTTGGTGGTAGTAGCAAATATTCAAACGAGAGCTTTGAAGGCCGAAGTGGAGCAGGGTTCCATGTGAACAGCAGTTGAACATGGGTCAGTCGGTCCTAAGCGATAGGCGAGCGCCGCTCCTAAGGGGCGGGCGATGGCCTCCGCTGCCCTCAGCCGATCGGAAGGGAGTCGGGTTCAGATCCCCGAATCCGGAGGGCGGAGACGGGCGCCGCGAGGCGCCCCAGTGCGTGGACGCAACCGCATCCCGGAGAAGCCGGGCGGGAGCCCCGGGAGAGTTCTCTTTTCTTTGTGAAGGGCCGGGCGCCCTGGAATGGGTTCGCCCCGAGAGAGGGGCCCGCGCCTTGAAAGCGTCAGCGGTTCGGGCGGCGTCCGGTGAGCTCTCGCTGGCCCGTGAAAATCCGGGGGAGAGGGTGTAAGTCTCGCCGGGCCGCACTCCATATCCGCAGCAGGTCTCCAAGGTGAACAGCCTCTGGCATGTTGGAACAATGTAGGTAAGGGAAGTCGGCAAGCCGGATCCGTAATCCTCGGGATAAGGATTGGCTCTAAGGGCTGGGTCGGTCGGGCTGGGGCGCGAAGCGGGTTGGGCGCGCCGCTGCTGGACGTAGGCGCCGCGCGCGGGTGAGGGCGCTCCGCTCCGCGCGGGCGCGCGCGCACAAGCGCGGCGGCGACTCTGGACGCCGGGCCGGCCTCTTCCCGTGGATCGCCTCTAGCTGCGGCGGGCGCCGCCGCCTTCTCCTCCGCTCGCCCCCGCCTTGCCGCGGCCTCGGCCCGCCTCGGGCGGCGGGCGGCGGTCGCCGCCGTCGCCGCTGGCCGCTTGCCGTTGCCGCCGGGCGGCCGCTTTCCTCGGGCGGCCGCGCTGCCGGCCGGGCGCGGGCGCGGCGCGGGCGGCGCGCTGGCGCCCTCGCCCGGGCGGGCGGCCGGGCGCCGGGCGTGTTCGCGCGCTGGGGCGGGTCCCTGGGGGTCCTCGGCCGGCGCCCCGCCTCGGCCGGGCGCCTAGCAGCCGGCTTAGAACTGGTGCGACCAGGGAATCCGACTGTTTAATTAAAACAAAGCATCGCCAAGGCCCGAGGGCGTGGTGTTGACGCGATGTGATTTCTGCCCAGTGCTCTGAATGTCAAAGTGAAGAAATTCAATGAAGCGCGGGTAACGGCGGGAGTAACTATGACTCTCTTAACAGAGTATAGTTACAACCTGGGCACCGGCCGCGAGCGATCGCGACCTCCTCGTGGTCCCGCTGGTAACCCTTCTCAGGGTGACAAAGTCGATCGCTGCTCTAGGACGGAGTTGTTGGGACTCGCCACCCCAACGAACTCCTTGCAAAAACTCGGTGAAACAAATTTCTCGGTAAAAGCCGCGTATGCTCATTGCCCTAAACCCGGCCCCCCGGTTTCAGAGGGGCAATGTCTCCGTAAGTGGGCTGACCACCCACTGCCGTCCCATCCCGATGGGAAATTCTGGCTGTGACTTGGGGGGGGTCTGGTTTAGAGCGCCGCACGCTCTGTCCAGGGTATCGGTGGGCTCCCAGACCTCCCCCAGCGACTGGGTAGACCTGGTGTCCTGGAATCTTAATTTTTACCAGGCTCCAAGTCCAAATCCCAGGGGTCGACCTGGTGTCTTTACACGGGTCGACCTGGTATCTAAAAATCTTGACCAGGTAGACCTGGCCGCCCAAATTTAACATCCAAATTGTCCCCCGATCTCGGCAGAAAATGAATTGGTTTTGGTGGCTAACTTAGAGTTCTATAGGTCGGATTTGCATGTGCACGAGGGTGTTCATTTTTCTGCTAACCGGGAGGGATTGAGCGGGCTGCCTGAGGTGTATGAACAGCTAACACCACAACCGAGCGCTGGAGATAGCTTACACGCTAGCCTCCCCGCAAGACGCTAAACTGTTTGTGCTTGAGCAAAGGTGCAGCGAGGAGAAAGAGAGCGGGACGCGCCAGAAACATCGCCCTCCGGACGCCCGGGAAGCCCGGGGAGCAGACACCCGAGGAGACGGTGACGGTGACTGTTCCCGACAAAAATCCACCTTGTCCTTGCTGTGGTACTCCGGTGAATTCCGTGCTGGCCCTAATCGAACATCTAAAGGGGTCGACGGAAAAAGAGGCTTTGCTTTCGTGTGTTAAATGTGGAAGGGAAGGTACTAACTATCACAGTGTTGTTTGTCACTTTGCCAAATGCAGGGGCGAGAGACCAAGCGCTCCAGCTGGGGAGTGGATCTGTGAGGTATGCGCAGAGATTTCCAAACTAAAATCGGCCTGGGACAACATAAAAGACATGCACACCCGCCGGTTAGGAACCAAGAAAGGATCTCTGCTTCCCAGCCGAAAGAAACATCTAACAGAGGAGCTCACAAAAGATGCTGGACAAAGGAGGAGGAAGAAATGCTGATAAAGTTAGAGGCGCAGTTCGAGGGTGAGAAAACATCAATAAACTCATCGCGAGCACATTACAACCAAAACGGCTAAACAGATAAGCGACAAAAGGAGATTGCTGCCCAGGAAGCCAGTTAAGGACCTTGAGGAGGAACCTGCTGTGAGTACTGCACCAGGAGAGCAGCTGCGGTCTAAGAAAGGAACCTGAAGGGAGTCATCAAGGTCAGGCTGCGCCGAACAATGGATCTGAGAGGAGCCGCCTCCAGGGAAGCCAGCTGCCGGAAAGAAACAATGGAGGTGTTAAGTGCCCGCCCTGATAAGGGTAACGGCCGGAGGGGAGCCATCGAGCGGCAGAGGGAAGGGCAACTGCAGGCCCATTATCAAAAGACACTCGGGGAGCAGTTATCAGCTGGGGCAATTAACACCTTCCCCCGGGCATTCAAGCAGGTAATGGCCGGCCAGGAAATGCAATCAACGATCAACCAACCAGCACAAGACTGCTTCAGATGCCTGGAATCGATAAGCCAGATAAGAACAGCAACCCGAGATAAGAGCAAAAAGGGGACCCAGGAGAAGCAACCAATGAGATCTTTTCAAAAGTGGATGAAGGATGGAGCAATTAAGAAGGGTGACTACCTTCGCCTCCAGCCATTGTTCCATCCTCGATAGGGGGAAACTTGCTAAAATTATTTTGGACGATATCGAGACTTTGTCCCGCGACATTGCACCCGGTGAAATTTATTCGGTCTTTAAGGAAAGATGGGAAACACCTGGTAACTTTAATAGCCTTGGGGACTTCCAAATTAACGGGAAAGCCGACAATAGCGCTTTCAGAGACTTAATTACGGCCAAAGAAATTGAGAAAAATGTGCAGGAAATGAGCAAGGGCTCGGCTCCCGGTCCAGACGGAATTACTCTTGGGGACATCAAGGAGATGGATCCCGAGTATTCCAGGACTGCGGAGATCTTCAACCTGTGGTTAACATCTGGAAAAATCCCGGACATGGTGAGGGGATGCAGGACTGTTTTGATTCCTAAGTCGACAGAGCCTGAACGTTTGAAGGACGCTAACAACTGGAGACCCATCACGATCGGTTCCATCTTGCTGAGACTGTTCTCCAGGATTATAACAGCTAGGCTGAGCAAAGCCT